>LPNX011176516.1:6121-24634 GCA_001517045.1 Pseudotsuga menziesii
GTCGTATATATGACTTTCTTTGCTTAAAATAATGTTAAAATGTGTCGAGTGCCTTTGATTAACATGCGGTGGGAGAAACCTCATTGAGATGAGAGTTCTTCGGTTCCCCATGGACGCCTTTATGATCCATTTTTTATTCTTACTAGTCGTAATCGCACTTAAGTCTTGAAGGTGCGAGGGGGACATTACATTATGTGTTCTTTTATGTGCTATATTACCTGTTCTTGATGTAATTATTTTACGTGGTTTATGTCTTTTATCCAATATGTTCTGGAAGTGATATATATCATGAACTTGATCTTATGTGCTCCAAATGTTTTTAGCTAGTGTTATAGCTGATTCTATGGTGCCAATAATCATATGGCCCCAAATGAATGATTTAGATATTCAAGACATGTTGGATAATCTAATGGTGGCTAAAATAGAGTAAATGGTAAATGTTGTTTTCTTAATTATGATTGATAAGGTTGCCTTTAGTACAATGGACTTATGTCAACAAGAACACGTTTCTTCTTAATACCCAACACCCCCTTCAGAGACTGACGTACAAAAGATTAATCACAATTATAAGGGTGTTCAAATACGGCTAAAGGAAGTCAATATATATGTTCAGAACGATAGTTGGATTTCTTGTTGAGACTAAATAGGTTTTATATGTATTTCGTGCACAGTTGATCACAGATTTACATTATTACTAAGATTTGCATGCGGAGGTGTATATGACATAAATACAATGAAAATCATTCACTCTAAGGATTGTTGTAATAATGATAGTCCATAAAAAACCTTGCCATAAAACTTGCATTTTTATTAAATATGTGTGCCATGAATAGTTAACAAAGCAACATGTATATCTTCATAAGCAACTCTTCAAAAATAACAATTCTAGTATGGTTGTACAATATTTATAAAGTGTCTTTTGATAAAAAAAAATACAGAAATTTAATTATCTGTTTTGGGGTATGCTACATATGGTATCAAAGCCAGAGTGACAACACTCGGGCTTATTTGGGTTCAACATGTGGTTAGGACACATGAAGAATAATACCTCTAATCAATCGATTGTTTTTATTTGTGGATGCATGACAATGATGAGCGAGGAGGAGAGGTTGTTCGAGTGAGCCTCCAAAGACCAATAGGGTAACGAAGAGGATCAAATAAAACATCATGGAAAAAGGTATAACAAAGGTAACTCTTACGTCAAAGCCAAATGGCTCATGACCGTATTCGTATTATGATCTTAGATGGAAATCCAAGAGCATTTGTTTCTTGTCTTTTTTATTTCAATCATATGGAAGCTTGGTCTTCCTGAGCATTGCTCACCAGCTGTTTATAACCATGGATTTTCTACAATACTGCAAACCAAACCAGGGGGATAATGATTTTGTAGGAGATGAAGCATGGCATTAAGTTGATAAAAATGTTGTTTGATTGTTTGAACAGTATGATTCAATTTTATGTATTATAACCTTAGGTGTCTTTATTTGTGTGTTATTATGTAATGAATAGGAATTGGCTAAGGGACTGTGAGCATGAAGGTTCAAGAATGATCAAAATATATAGCAATTACCCAAGAAAACATCCTAGTAGTTCGAATCATCAAAATTTATGGATCCATGTCCCTTGGATATATATATATATTCCGCTGCTCAACATTTTTAACTGGTCTAAAGGCATTACGCCTCATGCTTACTAAGGTAGCCTTTAAAGGACCAAATTTCATGTCTTGGTTGGCTTTATGTTGTAGAGACATTATGCAGGGCATTGAATTCATTTCAGATTCTATGGTGCTTTCTGCATTCACTATAAGTAATTTGTTATAACTCCAACATCAATTATAAAGGTGACCCTGGTTCTTTGTTTTGCCGTTTGAAAGCTTAAAAAAAAAGAACAAGATTATCAGTGCAAAATTATCCTTAAAGTAGTTCCAATCTTTTATAAACTGTGTTGATTAAGGAAGATACTATAATCCCAGTTTGATTTTTGTATACACCCTATAAAGAAACTTTTATAGTGAGGAATGTTTTTCCATCTCTAATCAAAATGAGAGACTATAGTTGGTTGCTGACTTATGTATAGTTGGATAATTTGCGTTCTAAGATGTAGAGTAAATAACATGTGCTAAAAACAGACACTACTAGTGTCAACTTGTGTCCTTTTTCCACAATTCCCTTTTACAGTATGTTGGGAACCTATATATTTATTATTTATATCAAAGGCACTTTGAAAGGAAACTTCTCAGGCATCATTAGAAAATTCTTGTCATGAAAGCATGTCATGAGTTGTTAACTGTTTTTGCTTACTAATTGGTAATTGGCTAATTGTTCATTATGTATTGATGTTATTATCTCTCTTGCTACAATGCATCCTTTTGTTTCCCAGCAATGCTCTGTATTAAGGCGCTTCAATGGAAATTTCTCAAGCATCAACTGATCAAATTCTTGTCTTAAAAGCATGCCTTGAGTTGCTATCTGTTCTTGCATAATAATTGGTCAGTTGTAAATAATGTTGTACAATATTTGCATATGTATTGATACATGTAATTGTTTGAATTTCCTTCTATCTAAGACATATCTAGATTCGATGTCTAAAAATTCCTTTGGACGTAATAACGGTTGATGCTCAATCTTTGTAACGCATTGTGTTGGCTTGAATAGATCTAATAAATATTGTCGTTTAAATTGCTGGTAAAAGTTGGAATTGTTTTAAGTCTGACAACGTATCAAGGTGTCTAAATTCGATTAATGCATTGATTTGGGGTTGGGGTATATCTAACAAACCTTGATGGAATTTATATGATGCATATTCTTAACACATGATCTAGTTGAATGGACCTGAAGGGGAAATATCATCTCTAAATGATTTTGTTAGCTGATTCATTCTTTTCCAAAGGATAGAGTAAGATCTTTACCTTAAAATCATTATAGTTTGGGTATTTAAAATCTCTGCCTTAATGACCGAATTGCAGATCTAAAGTTTGAGTGTTGGGAAATTGCTAATTAAACATTTTAAGTGAATGAACAAGGTATAACATTACGGACTAACTTGCAGGGTATGCGTGAGACACCACCAACTAAAATGGACTGTTTGTCTCAAAAAAAAATCACTGGCTTAAATAAGGAAGCTAAACCACTCAAGAAAGAGTATTGTTTTTATTTTATTATCATTATAAATTTTGCATTTCAAGGTTTTTTTTCTTGAACCAAGGTTTAACTCTGGGTTGTGGGTTATGTACTGACATTGCAGGGTTTTACGATGATTCTTACCATCTCACGATCAATGTGAGACATGGATTATGAATCCACTTGTAAATAAGTAGTGGTTTATCTTACATGAATTACAAGATTGTGTGAACCATGAATGATGGTAAGGGTACAATCACTACAACTTAGGAAATGTTGATTAAATGAATGAAAATTATGCTTATCGATAGATGTTTTAAATAACCATCTAGCTGACTCAGAATCATGGCAATGACATTAAAGTTGTGCTAAGCACCAAGGAGTGTGTGATATAAATAGTGAAAGTTGAAATATACACTAAGTATGAACAAGAATGCTGCGGGAGTACCATGGTGTTAGGAAAGTGATTGCCATGTGAGCACATTGGTGTTAGCCATATATGCTACAGGAGCACAATGGTGTTAGGCAAGCAATTTCCACGTGAGCACATTGGTGTTAGGCATATGGTGTGGCAGAAAGACCTAGGCAAAATTAGACATCTGGAAGACAGGACGCTGTTTGATGTCACTGAGGGGAAAACTTTTAACTAGTGGTTAAAAGGGAGAGTAACCTCAGAAATTGTCATAAGTCCACATAGGAATGGAAGAGAAAACTCAAGGGAGAGTTTGGAAAACAAAACGAATGTAAAAACATGTTACTTGTTGAATGGGTAATGTGAGGAAGGGATTTCCTCAGGTCGAGGCCGACATGACTATCCAAAGGTTGGAGATACAACCAACATCCAAAGGGTAGTAATTATATTTTATTGATGAATAAATTGCATATTATTACAATGCAAAAGGGATCTATGGAATATGTTAATTTGAATTATAATTGTGTACATGTTGTATTGAAGAAACTGGGCTAGACCTGACCTTGTTACAGGAAAACTGTAGGTCTTGAACGATGGCGACTTGAGAAGATACGAAATATCACAGGCGACTAGGATGAAAGAGATGAAAACAAGAAAGGATGATAGAATGAATAAGGAAAAATAAAAGAAACACCAGGGACGGTGTTATTTTTAAGGGGGAGAGGATGTAACATCCCTCTCGCATACCCTATTTAATTTATAAATTCCCTCTTGAATGCCCGAAAATATTTTGTATTTTGTTATTGTATGGGTTCTCTAGTGAGGAGCTCAAGGCCAAGCCCCCACTAGTAAAACCTAGAAATCTAGGTGATTATATCCCAAAAGAAAAAAAAGAAAAAAAAAATGTAGTGATGGAAGATGAAGATCATTGACATAACTTAGAAACAGGAAGGTAGATCCCCTGTGGGGAGAGACCTACAAAATTCTTTCAGGAAATTCAACTTTCGATATAACCTACTCACAGATAACTACCCAAGGAGAATGTGAGAAAGAGATTAATCAATTACCTACACAAGTAAATTAATGGCTCTACAACTTAAAAGAAGGAAAACATATAAGTACGCTTAGTGAGTGAAAGGTCATGGCATACTATACTTATGAAGGTATGCTACTCCCTGATAGTTAGGACTTTGTTAGCATATCTCTAACGTACAAAATTCGTTATAGGAATCTCACATGGCCTATAAAGGCCTAAGGATATCCGGCCTTTAAACAATGCAACTTTAAAACAAGTTTAAGAGAAGTTAAAATTAATCTACTTGTTTCGCCTTAATGGCATCCAGTGTCGAGTGGGCCCCCCCCTTGAACTCATATGAAGTAACTCCAACTTCATTTTAAATATATATATATAGTAATCATCTTATAGTTAACAAAATATGAAGCACCACTAAAGTTTTAACTCCACAACTTGATTCTCGATGATGACAATGATGGCAAGATAATAATTACAAATTTTACACATACAAATCAATGTTACCATCGGTTGATAAATTTTCCTAGTAACATCAGCGAAACTTATTATTAAGCTTATGTAATAAACCAAGTTTTGGGAAGGGCCCACCCTTTATAAAGAAAAGGGTGTTTTCTCCTACTTTCTTTTAATTAAGGAAAAAACCACACCCAACGCTACATTACTCGGGAAGCATGGAGATTTTTCATATTCTTTATATTTAGGAAAATATGGAGTTATGTGGTATCTCCATCATTATAGGGATATTCTCTAAGAAAAAAGAGGGGGTACAATAATAACCTGTCCGCGACAGTCTCCTCGAAATCAGCCATCTCGCTGATTTCTTGGGATTTTATTGTAAGAGAGTATCCACATGCGATGGAGGCCATTAATTAGCAAGGGCGCCATTTTGGTAAGGATGGGTTTTTAAGGGGAAACTCTGCGCTTAACTAAGGGGGAAAAAGCCGGAGATGGTTTTAGTAGTTTTCCTTTTCAACAACATAGAATGTAGGTGGCATTTTTTTGGAGTTCTTGGAGCGGCTCTTCAAAAGGAGAGAGTAAACCTAGAATGAGGATATTCTCTTCAAAAGGAGAGAGTAAACCTGGAATGAGGATACTCTTTGCTTGGATCCACCTGGTATGGATCGGTTATGGATTGGTTGATGGTAGAATTGTATTTATATTCCAGGAGAATGTAAAGCCATGGTGGGAGCTATGAGATCGGAGCCACACAGCGTAGACCTGGATAAGCCTGAGGTCACAGTTCCTTGATGGGTAAAGAGTAAACAACTACGGTATGTCTCTAGGCGCTTAAGGTCATACGAAAACATAGTTGTTCTTTCTAAGCGTTACCAGTTAGATACTGTCACGTGATCCATATTTTGTCAAATGTGAATTATGTGTAACCTTTACTCACAGCCGACTTCTCAAAATTGCATTACGACTCCTATTGGCTGATTCTTGCGACCTAGCTCATTCTTCTTAAGAGGAAATTTGTTTATCTCCCAAAACTTGTCGGTTGTTATTTGCTGTACCGAGTTTTTTTATCATAGCGCCCTTAGATCTTCTCCCGGGGTTTTGGATCAGAAAGCTGACCCACAAGTTAGCTATAGTCGCTGCTAGCTTTAAAACGGATCCAGGTTCTTATAAAGTTACAGGGTAGTAGACCCAAGAACCGACCCATGCTTGGGTTTTTGTATTTCGCTAAGGGTAGGAGCGTATATGAAATAATAACCAATGAGTTCTAGATCTAAATCTTTCGAACGCAAGGGCATCTACACCACTGAGGTAGTGTCGGTTTATTGGGTACTGTATTCCCGTTTTGTGAACACATAAACCTCTGATTTTTAATTGCTTAAGTTGCTGTACTATTTTATGATCCATAATACGGTTTTAAAAATCATATGGTTTCCTCCTTTCGATATCAGCAACTCGAACCAAGCATTCCAAATTTATTCCTTTTAATCTGTTTTCATATTTATTGAAATGGAGAAGAATGCAGTTAAAAAGAGTCTCAAGTTCAGATATCTGCATAATGCTTGGTAAATATGTAACATCACTGCTTGGAGAGGTAATTAAGTAGCAGAGTTGCTTGCTTTTGAAGTTTATATTTATAATTAAACCTCCTTAATAAAAAGTGGAGGAGATATGGGTCGAATAGTTGTTTTTGATTAGCGGTAAGATTCACTTGGGGAAATGGGCCGTAATTAAAGGGAACTGTTTTTCAAACTTTGAATTGCTATATGCCATGAACTAGGTTTGCAACAAATTTCACCAGTCTGTCCACCTTCAGTCTTAGGCATTTTGGTATTGGTAATTGAATATTTTTTCCATAAATAGTACATCCACTACCCTTTGTATTGAAGGGAGCCATGTTTTATTACCTCCATGATAGCTGAGACCTATATATTGGCATATATATATATATATATATGTGGTTACCTTAACAAACCTGAAAATGGAGGGCATTCCTACTCTAGTAGATTATTCAAAGATGTTTTTATTATTTATGTGGGCCTTGGGATGAGCTTTCCTATTATCGTATAAGGAACTAATGGTACATCATTTATGATGTAGGTTGTACACCTAGATAGGTGAACTTTTATGAATAAATAAGCGGGCCTAACATTTTGTGGATGTAACCCCAAGGTTCGGGTGAACCACGTACATTGTCTTGTCTTTATGTGTTCTTGATGTGGTTTATCTTATGTGTTCTTTTATGTGCTATATTACCTGTTCTTGATGTAATTATTTTACGTGGTTTATGTCTTTTATCCAATATGTTCTGGAAGTGATATATATCATGAACTTGATCTTATGTGCTCCAAATGTTTTTAGCTAGTGTTATAGCTGATTCTATGGTGCCAATAATCATATGGTCCCAAATGAATGATTTAGATATTCAAGACATGTTGGATAATCTAATGGTGGATAAAATAGAGTAAATGGTAAATGTTGTTTTCTTAATTATGATTGATAAGGTTTCCTTTAGTACAATGGACTTATGTCAACAAGAACACGTTTCTTCTTAATACCCAACACCCCCTTCAGAGACTGATGTACAAAATATTAATCACAATTATAAGGGTGTTCAAATACGGCTAAAGGAAGTCAATATATATGTTCAAAATGATAGTTGGATTTCTTGTTGAGACTAAATAGGTTTTATATGTATTTCGTGCACAGTTGACCACAGATTTACATTATTACTAAGATTTGCATGCGGAGGTGTATATGACATAAATACAATGAAAATCATTCACTCTAAGGATTGTTGTAATAATGATAGTCCATAAAAAACCTTGCCATAAAACTTGGATTTTTATTAAATATGTGTGCCATGAATAGTTAACAAAGCAAAATGTATATCTTCATAAGCAACTCTTCAAAAATAACAATTCTAGTATGGTTGTACAGTATTTATAAATTGTCTTTTGATAAAAAAAAAATACAGAAATTTAATTATCTATTTTGGGGTACGCTACAGGGGGTGGGGGGGGCATGGCGCAAAGGATTTTTCATTCCTGTATGCCTTTTAGATGTGGAGGCTGGTAGTGCTGGGGAGAAGAAGATCCCATGAAGGATCTTTTGCTGCGTGTTTTCTTACCTCTGCTGAAAAATTGCTCCATGTGTTATTGATCTCTAATGAAGAATGGCTTCTTGTGTTTTCATTTATTCTGAATAATTGCTTCTTGCTTTTTGATTCTGTATTGGAGTAGATATTTGTATCTGAATTTTTCTAATTTATGATTGCTGGTATGGATTGATCTGTCATTCTTGGCAATATCTGGTTGCAACGATTGAAGGTGAGGCTAGGAGAGCCTCACCTCTCAAAGGAGAAACCTAAAAGAACACTCAGAACCAAAACAATATTCAGAAAACCTTAAACCATGTAAGACACTAGAGTGGCACAATAAAATTTCAATGCTTCATTAGGAGGCCAGATGCCTTTTTATAACAATTACAAAGGAACCTCATTGATGAGGCCAAAATGAGCACAGTAAATGCTGCTCATTATTTATACTAATATCTAATATATATACTTAATACATTATCGAATACATAATGGGGAGTGTGGGCCTCCCATATAGCCCATTCCTCCTAGTTTAAGAAGAAAGTGCCCCTACTTTCCTGCCTCCCGATTTAAGTTGGAAGCCATGCTTGCAAAGAGGAGATGGAAAATGTTGAAGAGGTTCTGAGATTTGTTTCAATTTGATGAAGATCTGGACAGTGTGTAGATTGTCTAAGATGCAAGTAGGTGGAGGATGCCCATGATGCTACTCTTGTCATCTTTATTGTAAATAAACTAGAGGGAGAGATATGTATTGTTTTAAGTGTGTGAACGTCTTCTCTTGCAAGATGGGAGCAGGTGGGGATTCGCATATCGCTGTTTTTCATCATCTTGCTGTGAATAAACTAGAGGGAGAGATCTATATTGATTTAGATCTATGAACCTGCTCTCTTGGTGGTGGATATCTATGCACCCTTGGGGCTATGAGAACTGTGTATCCACTCACAAATGAACTGATACTCAAAACCCTCACAAGGTTGTGATTTGGATTGATACAAAAATATTTTAGCTACCTCACACTCCATGGTCTTCTCTGCGAATAAAATTTTGTAGAGTACTGCTGGACGATTGTGCAAATAACAAAAATGCAACAAAACTATCCAAAGTGTTGTAGAGTACTGCAAAAATTGAATTGAAAGAGAACCCACTGAAAAGAGAACTAATACTACTGCAAAGTAAATCTGAACCAAAAATGCGAGATCACTGCTGGGCTTGGACTAAGGGGAATGGATCCCTATGGAAAGGTTGTGGAATCCTGTGCCATGTTGAATATGGCTTGCTTGAGAATGCAAAATGAACTTCTACCAATTGTCGAATATGCCATGTTGAAGATGGCTTTGCTAGAGAGTGCTTCTTGCTGGTGAGCAATAGTTGTTGCTACTATGGGGATGAGCATTTCTAACTGCTGTGGAGGCACACGGAACCCAGCATGTCTTGGAAAATAGTCCTTGAAGAGCCATGAGGTACTATTGTAAAATACTAATAGGAATGATGGATGGTGGCATTCAAAAGAAGGAAAGGTTGGTGTACAAACATGCTTTTGTTGTACAAAGCGATGTAATTAATAGTCCTACAAAGTTTACTAGAAAAAACCATGAGGATGTTATAAAAAGCAATAGAAGTCTGAGAACACCACATTGAACTTGCATATCATTGTCTCCAAGCTCATCTAGAGAAGGTTCCAAATGATTCCACAAGTGGATAAACATATTATGTTCAGCTTGCAAATATTTGGTGATTGTGTCATTGAATTCAACCTCAGCAGGTGAAGATCTGGAAATTTTAATCTGATCAACTGGAGAACTATGAACTGAGGAGACAACTAATTTTTTAACATTTTTTCCTGTAAGCAGGCTATATGTAGAGTCGGTATGAATTATTTCCATTGCCGATCCAATGAAATTTGGAACTGGTACCTTGTCTAAAGATCGAGGATACAAATCAAGTCGATAATATGTATTTGACATCAGTAATTTTGGATTGTAAGACTGGAACTGACTATTTAGTGATGAGTTGTCATACATGTCCAATTTCTTGAAAAAATCCATGGTGTAAATAGTAAAATGATCCACTACAAATACACCAACATCAGAATCAAGGTGATGAGAATAGGAGTTTTCATCCTTCAAACTGCTCCCAATTGCCAACACGCCAGGAGAGTAAATCTATGAATACAGTGTTGGAGGTTGGCAAGTATCAGCAACTTCTTATATATGCATTTCTCTAACATTTGTTCAATTATATCAGCTAGATCATCGATCTGAATCTCTTCAGAATCCTAAAATTTGAGAAAATGGTCACCCCCATGTCCTGTCATATAAAGAAGAATGTGACTACCTTCATCACTTAAGAGGTGCTTTGAACAAGAAACAACAGGACGATGTCACCCAGTCAAAACATGCAAGAATTTTTCAACAGTCACCTCATATCCTCTGTAATCTACCTCAACATTATCATAATATAGATTAAGTTGATGGTTCTCATTGTTGAACACTTGAGAAGGATAGCTATTTCTAGAGTTGCATGCCATATCATCTCCCATCCTGAGTATTATAGTCTTATTAGGTATCCCTAGCCTTTTTATAGTTCGATATAGGGACAATGTGCTAGCCATGTGCCAATAATTGAACCTGAATCGAGACGTGGATAGCAAAACTGCCGAGTTGTTAGTGTGCATCGTTCTAATGGGGCCAAAGGATGAGGAATATCCATAGACTGTCAAAATTATCTACAATGATACAAACAAGAGGGATAACCTCATTTTCATATTTCCTCAACTTGTCATTGCCAATGACTAAATTTCTGTTGATAGAAGAAATGTGATTGAAATTAGTGTGAGTCAACTTGCCATTCCAAACTCCTATGAACTTTAGCTGATAAAAGATAGTGATAAAGTTTCCTCTGATAAGAAATCCACTTCATAGGCTGCATAAGGTATGCCTTATGGTGGAGGTCTGTGCTTGTGTAGATGAAGTGGATTTAGGGTTTTGGCAGTAGAGTAGAAGGATAAAATGCAATGCCTACGTCGTGGAGACCGAGGCTATTGAGGAAAGAGAGAAAATGGAAGATCTTGTTAGATCCCTGAGTCAAGCATGCGCAGTGCTAGGAACTCAATGGGGTGATGAAGGAAAGGGAAATATTGTTGAAATTTTAGCACAACGCTATGATATTACGGTGCATTGTTAGGGAGGGGCAAATGCTGGTTTCACAATATACAACAATGAGGAAAAGAATTTTGTACTGGATTTCTCAAATGAACCAAGGAACATAAATATGAGGATTGCAAAGAAGACCATGAAAATGGAACACATAATGGAATATCATATGGAGAAATTTAGTTATTCAGTGGAGATTTTCTTTAGCACCTTCAAATTGAAATATGGATGGTATTCCACTTAAATGACATCTGCTGCAACTTCTTGAGTATTAAAAATAGTGACAACTTCCCACACAAATAAAGGTATCATTTCTTTACACTCACGACCCCTTTTCAGATTAAATGACCATTTCCCCTTTTCAACATGAGTTGGATGGAATGGGAAATGAGGGGATTGGGAAAACAAATAATTTGACAATGCTGTTGATGTACCTTGGTGACCCAATCAGAAAACTCATTTGCACTTTGCATAGTTGCAGAGAGAAATACAAATCCAAAATTTTTCACATGCTTCACAAAGTCTTCACGGGATTAGGGTTTTCACTAAAGGGAGTCTTCAACTCTCACACACAAAACAATGAACAATGCTGTTGCTTCATTTTGGGGATGAGCCATAGGAGGAGGCCATGTTCATCAAGGAGAGGGGTAAGAGTCTTGAGGGTGACTATGTTGGAGGGTAGGCACAATAGAGATGGAGGATATGCAATAACGGACAAGGATATGGGGTGGAGTAAGGTATTCACAGTGATGATGGAGGCGTAGATGATGGAGAGCAAATGATGGAGAGAAGATGATGGAGAGAAGATGAAAAATGGTGGAGGCACAAATGATGGAGGGAGTGTTTGCAGAAGCATGCCTAAAAGCAACAAAAAAGTGGAGAAAATCTTGGCAGTGTGTTGGAAGGAGGGAATGCATGGAGCGATGAAAATGGTCTGCAAAAAATGGGGATTAGAGGACAGTAAATTCTTTAGCTATGAATGGTTTGCAAAATTAGCATTAGGGCCATATCGCAGCCATGGGGAGGGGTGCGATGGAAAATTGGAAGCAAAAACTAGAAGCAAAAAAAAAAAAACAGAGAACTACAGGAAATAGGTTTTAATAAAAATGAGCATCAGATAGCGAAAGCAAGAAAAATAAATAAATTAAAATCTAGGTCTATGAGCGAACTACTCTGATTCCAATTGATTTGATGTTCACAGTGAGATCTAGTATCAAATATTGAAGGTGAGGCTAGGAGAGCCTCACCTCTCAATGGAGAAACCTAAAAGAACACTGAGAACCAAAACAATATTCATAAAACCTTAAAACATGTAAGACACTAGAGTGGCAGAAGAAAATTTGAATGCTTTATTGATGAGGCCAAAACAAGCACAATAAATGCTGCTCATTATTTATAATAATATCTAATATATCTACTTAATACATTACCAAATACATAATGGGGAGCATGGGCCTCCCATACATCCCATGGATACACTTGATATGCTTATTGTTGATACAATGTGCAATACGTTTGGTGTTTTGGCCTACCTTGTCTAGATGCATTCTTGGGGAATTCTAGTTTCTGTCTGTGTGTTTGATTTAAAGAGGGTCATGCATGCATTTTGATTCCTACCTATCCTAAACACATTGCATACCTACAGGAAGAGACCCATGATGCATCTCCGAATTTTGGGGCTGTGTCATAACGTCTACACTTTAGGAGAATTCAATCTTTGATCCATGGTTTTTTCCCATTGGGAATCTATTATATATCTGACTCGCTCTCGATAGGGGAATTTCAGTTTGAGTTTTTGGATGTGAAGGGAGATTGAATGCATTGGAATTATGCCTATTGTGAATGTCTTGCCAATTTGTATGTGGTATTGTATTTTCATTTATGTCTATGTTGTTGATGCATTTGTAACTTCAGAATGTATTCATCCGTATATCTTATGTATTGTACCCCGATGTTTATTTCACGATATGTCTATAATTTAATTGATTCATGTCATGCCCCCATGTTTCGATTGGGAAGTTTCTATAATGTAAACAATTCATGTCAAGTCATTATGGGTAACCCTCCTATTGGTCAAGGGTTAAAGTCCCCACAATTGTGGGGCCGTAGGGTTATTAGACTGTCCTAGTGAAGTCCAGCCTAGGTGATTCATTGTAAGTTAGGGCAATAGTCCCCACCATCTAAGTCAAGGATAAGCCTCCTTGTTCAGTAGAGGGAAAATTCCCCACAAGTTGTGGGGCATTAGGGTTATTAGACACTCCTAGAGATGTCAGCTCTAGTAAGTAATTGTTAAGTGAGGCTGACATGTTGGAGTGGGTTTCAAGTGAACAAAAGAATATAAATAGACAGTGAGGCTCTCTATTTATCACACACACATTCACTCATTGGGGTGTATGAGTGAGAGAGGAGAATCTATCTCATTGTGAGAGAGAGAGACAGAAGCTGTGGAGATCATCTTTATGTTTTCAGGTTTTACTACTACCATTGGTGCTCATTCTATATATGAGGAAGTTGCGGGGTTTTCTCCTTTATGGTTTCCTCGAGGAAAATTATTTGTGTCTCTTGTCTCTTGTGTTTATTTCTGTGCATGTTATTCTCTCATTTAAAGATCCTAAGATAATGCTAGGTTTGAATGATAAAAATTGAACATGGTATCAGAGCTAACCTGAGAAGAAGACTTTGTGCAGCTACAAAATCTATGGATTCTTATTTTTTGGGTCTCTCTCAACAACCCATCAGCAAAAGTATGCTAGGATGACTCTCCATTGAAGGGTGCATCTTTCTGTCGAAGTGGAATTCGATTTCGAGCATTTTCAGTTTTTGGTGCGGAAATTAGGGATTTCTATAGAAGAGGAATTATTGAGTGAGCTGGGCATAGGATTTATATCCTCATCAAAATCAAAGTTTAGAGACCTGTTTCAATATTTTTGATCAGGTGAAACTCCAGGAAAGTCAAAACCTAGTTTGACCCTGAGCTAGAAAAAACCCTGAATACTAAAAATGCCAAGTTTTGGTACATTTCTGTACATCACAATATTGGCGAAGTATCAGGAGCTGAAAATTGCAGAGGAAAAAAATAAAATATTGATTTACACTATTTACAAAATTCCACCTCAGGTTCGCTATATTATAGTAGATATGATCCCTTCAAGTTAGGGTTCCAGTGTCTTCCAAGATTCATCCCTAAACAGGACACCTCGGGAGAATTTCTATATCTTGGGATACAAAGGTCCAAATGAAATTTATGAAGATGTTCTAGAAATGGAATGGACTATAATTTCTTGTGGTCCAATATTCAGACTCAGAAGATGAACTAGTGACACATGGAATTCTGTGCAACTTCGTTGTTCTGAATAGTCCTCTAACAGGTCACCTTGGGAAAACAATCATAAGTCCCAATTGGAAAAACCAATTCTAATGAAACCTATGGTGTTGAATAAAGGATAGGCTAGGATACCTTTGTATGAATTTTTAGACATATAGGAGTATCAATTTTAGATATACCACATAAACAGTAACAAGAATTTCTGCAGAAGAAATTGGAAAACTAGGGCTTCTTGTTCCAGGAGTTTCCCTCCACTGTTTTCAGAAAAAGAATTTATTAGACAACTTTCCTAGAAGAGATCTATCCTTCTATCCAATCATATCTAAAATATTCTAATTTTTGAAAATTAGGGTTTCTCTGACAAACCCTAGATCAGCGAGCTCCGAAAGCAGGACGGACACCTCAAATCGGTAAGATATAACATTAGAGGAAATTTCAACTCAAATTGGGCCTTTTAACTTTGATTCAAATTCCATGTCATCATGTGTTATCCATTGAAATTTCTTTAAATATAAAATATATTATAGTTTTTAAACACTTTTTTAATATAAATTTAGGGATAGGTATCATAAAAAAAACTACTCTTTTTGTTTGTATTTTTAACATATCTCCCTGTGTTTTTACTTGAAATTCGATCGAGAGAGCTTGTTGTCTGTGGAATTAAATTCTACATCCAATGATTACCCACTTGGCATACTTTTTATGGACCCCGCTACCCCAAAAACAAGAAATGCTTGAAAAAATGGAATGATGACATCATCATTCTATTTTTTCAAGTATTTCTTGTTTTTGCGGTAGAGGGGTTTGTCAAAAGTATGCCGGGTGGGTACTGGTTGGATGAGGCATTTAATTCTGCATCCAAAGAGCTCTCCTAATTGAAATTTGAGTAAAAACATGGACAGATATGTCAAAAATACAAACAAAAAAGTAGTTTTTTTCTTTTCTTTCTCAAAAATTAATAAATATTATTTTATTATTTTAACTATTATTTTATTAATTCTTTTTAGGAGGCCCATGTTGAGTTGAAATTTCCTCTAAAAATTAAGTTGACAACTTCCAAGCATGGAAGCATATGATATCCCTAAATAAAATGAATTGGACACCTACACAAGTAGAGAGGTTCCAGTTCCAGAGGGAGATGAAGCTAGAAGCCTTACACAAGAAGAACTTAGTCAAGGCCAAGAAGATCATTGTTGATTCAATCATGAATCAACTTGTACCATAAGTGTCTTTACTAAAGACATCAAAGATGTTTGATTCCTTTACCAAGCTATTTGAAGGGAAGAACATAAATCATAAGATGGCTTTGAGAAAATGTGTGCCAGAAGGAAGTGATTAACTTTAGCAGACTCTGGGAAGAAGAAGAAGCTCAACTCATAAGAAGGTAAGAGAATATGGGATAAACTAAATATCAAGCTCTCACCATCCAAAGAAGATCCCTCAAGCGATGAGGAATATGAAGGACTCAAATCCTGAAACAACTCTTATCCAACTTATCATTTGGATAAGAAATGATGCTATTATGAATGAATAAGACGATGAAGCTGAAGGATCAAGAAGGAATCTACCCACAAAACAAATAAAAATAAGTATTCAATTGTCATTTCATGATATTGTTTTGTTATGCATTTTTTAATATTCAGTTGATGTATTATGCATGATAGGATGTTTGCATTAATGGTAGTATACTACTAATATGCATGTGATGGGTAAGTAGCTCATGGTGCTATACAACTCTCCATTGCTACTTATCTAGAATGAAACCTCTTTGCGGACATATTGATTTAGTACATAATCTCAATGTTGTCTTGGTAGAGATGGAAGGAATCTAGAAAGTTTCAGTGAGATACGGATGAATGTTGTATTGGATAAAGTAGTTGCATGATCATATATTTATGCATATGAACTTGCCAGTATGAATATTCCTTATGAAATGTTTCTAACCATACAAATGCATTTGACTTGTAGGAAAGATCGCGTACATAATCACCTACAAGCAAAGAAGGACAAGGCTTGTTCCAAAGAACAAGTGGTGATATCTCAAGATGAAGAATAAATATGATGAATGTAGTGACATAATTAATAAAGAACCTTCTAGCTATGAAGTAACCAAGAAGAAATGGAAGACCAGTTCAAGAAGAATGATGTCTAGGATGCAGTGTCGAGACTCGAAGAGAAGTTCATAGTTCCATCATGTAGTAGATGGAAACATCTTGGGATAACACATAGATAATGACCTTGATAAATATTTGAACCTATGCTACAAGGTTGATAGAGGATGACAAGCTCATAGATCGGTGTGAGAAGAACTTTTGAAATAGTTTGAGATAGAGGATATTGCTATCTAGTGATCCTAGATGGATACATAGAATATTAGTAGTAGAGGAAGCTACTTGTCACTTTGGTACAGAATGTTTCAGTACATAAAGTACAAAATACAGAGGGAGAATGATGATGTGCTTCAAAAGGAGTGACTGCAGAATATCCTGAGGTTTGACATGGTACGACAGGATGGATAGATTACTGATGACTCTAGGCTTTACTGAGAGTAAAGTGGACTCCAACCTTTGCTTCAATATTCAAGGCAGAAGACCAATGATGCTACTGTTATGTGTTGATGCACTACATTATAGGCATGGAGGTGTGGAAAAGGGAAGTATGCAGTAGAGATCCTCAAGAGGTTCAAGATGATGGAGTGCAAGGCCATGACCACACCTATGGCATCAAAGCTGAATATATTGAGTGTTGCTTCATTAGAGACAGTTGATACCACGATATATCATCAAATGATTTGTTCCTCGATGTACCTTATGAATATGACACCAGATATTTGGTTTGTTATGAACACATTGATACATGTTCACCTGATGGTTGCAAAGCATGTAGTGAGGTACCTAAAGGGTATAGTTGATTATAGGCTCAAGTATGAGGCGAATCAAAAGATTATGTGGATTTGTATTGGGTAGGAAGTGCCATTGATAGGAAGAGCACTTCGAGGTGCTACTTAAGTGTCCATGATGAATGTTCAAGGTGCTTTCTTATATAAATAAGAATGGATTATTTTATAAAAAAAAAGACAATATAAAACTACCGAAGTTTTAATTAGTGATTATACACCACCTCTTTATACATAGATACAACATAGTATTTAGTTGAATACTGCATTTTATAACACATAAGTTATTACATTTGAAAATACCAAGAGAAAAGGAAGCCACCATCACATCTCCCTTAAACACTTATTGGCCTGTTCAATGGTTGCAAGATTCATTTCATCCTCAACCTTCATATACCTTTTTTTGAGCCATTTAGAAGGATGGAACAAGGAGGGATGTCTATCACTAATGGATCTATAAGTCCATGCCCTCATGGATATTTGAAATTTGTCAACCGATCGAATCGCATTATCTCATCTATGTTTGTTCCTAGTCCAAGACATGGGAAAGTATGATACATTAAACAATTCTCAAGATGCAAACTCAATATATTCCCAAATTGAAATTACTAGAGAGAGGCCCTAGAAAGGAGTTCCATCCTTTGAAATCCCCAAGTCTGAATTAAAAAATATCTATTTAGAATGTGAAATAGACCATCGAGACATATAGTCTCCAATTATACAAACTATACTATTTCCCAAGGTCAATTAGTAACTAGCATCACTTCTTGATCACCTGATTCTTTCCTTCTTGATGGAATCTATTGTTAACGTCGTTATGTGTGTTGTTAATTTCACTATGCGTCAAGTGAGGAGGAAAAAGTTGTAACTATCCCATAATGTCACCTCCTACATCAGGGTGGTGAACCATCCAGTACATGCAATTTGAGATCTACAACAACCATTTTAAATAGAAACTAATGCTAGTGGTTATGCAATGGGGGCAATATTAATGCAACATAAAAAACCAATATGATATCCTTT
>LPNX011176519.1:2535-93559 GCA_001517045.1 Pseudotsuga menziesii
TATTGGTAAAGTTATCTAAAGGGGTTGTGGAAATCCTAATATATCTCCCTTAAATCTATAGACTATTGGCCATGATTCAAGTGAGACATTCTTATCTTTGGGAAGATTGGATACACCAACACATTTAAACTACAATGTCTCTTTTGTTGGTCATGTATGAGAACCCTAGTCTCCATCAAATTCCAACAAAACCTTAGGCCCTAAACCTCACTTATTGAGCTTAATCACATGGACAACACATGTAAAACATAAGAAAAACTATCTCTAAGGGGTCCTTGGCTCATAAGCGTCGCTTAAGCGATGCTTGCTAGGCTAGCCGTCGCTTAAGCGACGGTGATCACCAAATCTTTAAAAAAAAATTTAACTTTCTTATTTTTGGTGAGTTTAAAAGAAAAAATCCATGCGCCGTCGGAAGTAACCGTCGGATTTTGGGTCGAAATGTAATAGTGTGATATTGCGATGGAGAAGGAGACTTTCTTTCAAGCCAAGCATGTGATCGGGAGGAATCCAGGTAAGTTTCCTGTTGTTTAAATTCCATCTACTTTTGATCCTTCTGTTGAGGCAGGATGATTGTGACACCATGGTACCTGGAAAAATTTATTTGGGAGCTGTCTATCACTAGCTAGAGATCTCAAGGCTCTCAGAGAGATTGAGAAGTTGTTGTGCCAAAGGAATCAACCGTTGAAGGATTCTGCAGTAAATTCACTCCAGAAGTGAAAGACAGGTAAAGGGATGAGAATGAACATCCAGATATGGGACTATGAAGTCGATTCTATTATTCTGGATCTAGGGTTGGATGTGAACATTTTGACCAAATAGACTTGGAAGTTGATGGGAAATCCAACATTGGGGTGGTCCCTTGTGCAACTGCGACTCGCAAATCATGCCAAGGTTCAACGTATTGGCCGTGTCTCAAACCTGGTCATCGATATCGAAGGTCTGAAGACATATGCTGATTTTGATGTCATTGAAGTAGTTGATGATGGGGGCTCTTATCCTTCCCTACTGGGGATTGGATGGGCTAATGATAGCACAACAGTTATCAATTTCAAGAAGCGGGTTATGACATTTGAAAACCAAGCTATCAGAGTCATTGCTCCCATGGACCCTCAGGAAGGATGCCAATATATTGAACCTATCAAAGATGAGGGTGGTAGAGGCTAGGATCATGACTACAATATCTCCATGGACTACATCCACCCTACTACTGATAGTGAACTTGGATGGCCTAGCACTAGCTCTGTGTCCTCTGATTCTGATGATGCTCTAGAAAATTGGAAAAATCGGCTTCATGAGGTGTCTTTTAGAAAATGTGGCCTAATCACACAATCTCTATGACGTGTTGCGACTAAGATCATTGAGCTGTCGATCTATGAGGGGATACCAGAGTTAACCAAATTCCTCTAATAATTTGAAGAGAAATTGTTTGAACCGCAGAGGCTGTTGGCACTAGAGGATGCATTGAAGGCTACCCTAGCACTTTGGTGGGTGACTCACAAACAATAAATCCATGAGTGGGCACCACGCTGACTATTGATGATAGTGCACGTCGGTGATTCAGAGACCTATCTCATAGGGTGATATGATGGGGACAATGACCCCATTGGTCATTTAATAGAATGTCAGGATTTGTGGGCATCGTGACCTAAGGATGAGTGGGTCCATGCTTTTGTTCATACTTTGGACGAAATGCCTAGATCCTGGTATCTAGTGGCAAAGCTACGTAGAACCATACCTACCTGGGAAGAGCTGTCGATTCATTTTGCATAGACTTTTAGTTTCAAGTACGCTAAATTTGAGGTCCAGAATGCACTCCAACTCATCCACAATGTAGTATTGAAGATTGTGCCAACCACATACCCTATAGATCCACATGCACGGTGCCATATCTAATCCCTGATGACATGCTACAATATATTTGGTGAACCTGAAGATGATGATGACATGAGGAATGTCAATATTCTAGAATCATAGGGAAGTTGCAATGTTGTAGCACCGGACACACCAACCGACCCCATGAGTCAGCCGCTGAAGATCCGAAAATTTAACATTGGGACAGAAGACAACCCAAAGTTTTCTAGTGTTGGGGACCATTGGGATGATAAGACAATGGCACATATCATAGATCTACTGCATGAGTTCTAGGATTTATTTCTGACACAGTTATCAGAAATGAAAAGGATATTAGGGGATCTAGGGGAGATGAAGATCCCATTGAAACCAGACATGAAACCTATGTGACAGAGGCCGTGTCAACTGAACCCGTGATACAAAAAACGCGTGAAAGATGAGCTTGACTGGATGTTAGACGCTAGAATAATTGAGCCTATTGAAGAGTCGGAATGGATAAGCCCTATGGTGGTTCAGGAAAAAAATACTTGGGAAGTTCGCATTTGTGTCGACCTGAGGAAGATGAACGATGCATGCCTGCATGATCCGTTTCCCACCCCATTTATAGATGAAGTCCTTGAAGGGGTAGGCAGTTAGGAGATGTACTCTTTCATGGATGGATTTTCCGGGTATCACTAGATCCGAATTGTGAAGGAAGATCAGCAGAAGACCACATTTGTCACTGAATGGGGTTGTTTTCAATATACAGTCATGCCTTTTGGATTGAAGAATGTACCAGCAATATTTTCTTGGGTGGTTGTCGCTGCATTCAAAGACTTCATTCAGAAGTTCCTGTAGGTATACATATTGGATGATTGGACAATTTATGGTTTGGTTAAGGATCACTTAGAAAATTTGTGATTGATTCTAGAAAGGTGTTGACAACATCAAATTGAATTGAATTCAAAGAAGTGCATTTTTTGCGCACCATTCAGAATATTGTTAGGCCACATTGTGTGCAAGCAAGGGCTATTGATCGACCCTATGAAGATTGCACTTATTCTTAGTTTGCCACAACCTACAAATGTGAATATGCTTCGGGTGATGCTGAGAGACACGGGTACTCTCGCAAGTTCATCAAAGGATACGCGGCAATTACGGCCCCTATGGAGAAACTGTTAAAAAAAGGATGTTGCATTTGAGTCGAATCATGAGTGTCAGGGAAGCTTCGATACACTGAAGGCCAAGATGGCATTGAAGCCAATCCTGGTATTCCTCAATTGGAATAAGGAGTTCGACGTCCATGTCGATGTCTCTTCTGTCGCATTGGGGGTAGTACTTGCGTAGCCAGGCGAGGGTGACCTTGATCATCCAATCGCATTTCAAGTAGGAAGTTGTATTTTGCTGAAATAAATTATACAACCATTGAGAGAGAGGGATTTCCCATGGTTTATGCATTGTAGAAATTTAGGCACTATCTGTTGGGTGGTCACTTCAAAATGTCCACAGACCATTTTGCTTTGCAATACCTAGTCAATAAGCCTGCGTTGGGGATAAATATCTATCGATGGCTGTTGCTTTTTCAGGAATTTGAATTTGAGATAATTGTGAAGCCAGGACAGTTGAATGTTATCCCCGATCATCTGTCTCGCATTGAGACAGGTGAAGAAACTACCAAAATTGACGATGGATTGCCCGATGCACATCTGTTCTGGGTAGAGATCGCAGATGACCATTATGCTCCAATCATTCATTTCTTGGAAATTGGAGTTGCTCCAGCAGACCTGTCGACTAATCAAAAGAAGCAGCTGGTAGTGAAAGCTTTGGATTTCCAACTGATTGCGGGGCAATTATACAAACTTGGACCGGATGAAATATTGTAATGGTGCATCCTACCACATGAGCAAGGATCGATTCTAGCAGAAGCACATGCAGGAATCATGGGATTCCACTATGGAGGTAGGGCTACTACAGGTAAGGTGTTGCACACTGGGCTATGGTGGCCTACCTCAAATAATGATGCAACCAATTATGCACGAAGCTGCAATATCTGTCAGCACATCCGCAAACCATCACGATGGGATGAGATGACAATTTTGCTACAGGTAAGTCTACAACCTTTTGATAAATGGGACGTGGACTTTGTGGGTCCAATTAATCAGCCAGGAAAGAGGACTGGTGCGTGGTACATCATTACAACAACCGAGTATCTGACAAGGTAGGAAGAGGCCGCACAAGTCGTGAATTACACTGCTGTGATAGTAGGTAAGTTTATATTCGAGAATATTGTGACAAGGCTTGGATGTCCTAGGATATTAATGAGTGACCAAGGAAATCACTTTATCAATCGAACCGTGAAGGCACTAACAAAGGAGTTTTGGGTAAATGATCGGAAAAGCACACCCTTCCACCTGCAGGAAAATGGAACTGTCAAGGCCTTCAACAAAATATTGGAAACCACACTCACAAAGGTATGCAACACTAATCGCGATGATTGGGATTTGAAAATTCCAGTGATACTATGGGCATATCGCACCACTTGTAAAAGGTTGATGGGATAGACACCATTCAAATTGGTATATGGGTAAGAGGCAGTCGTACCTATGGAGTACATTGTTCCTAGTTTGTGAATTGCTACTGCGACATGCATGGATGATGCAGAAGCATTAGAGGATCGTATCGCACAGTTGGTCCAGCTAGAAGAGGACCGCTTCATCGCTGGCTTCCACCAGTGTGTTCAAAAGGATAGACAAAAGGCATGGAATGATCACCGCATCAAGAACAAGCAGTTTACACGGGGAGATTTGGTGTTGTTATACGACAGTAATTTCATGAAGCATCCAGGTAAGTTACAGATGCATTGGTTAGGTCCATATCTTATTCATTCAATCACTTCTAGGGGTGTCGTTCAATTATAGAAATTAGATGGTGTGGTGCTGCCCACACTTGTGAATGGCAATGGGTTGAAGCCCTATAGAATGAGGCCTGAGCCACGCAATGCTTAAGACACTGTGTAAGAAAAAAAAATTGTTGTTGATTATAGTGAGGTGATCACAGAGGGAGATGTTGCACAAGGATAGCACTTAGTATTGTTAAGAGGGAGACCATTGATGAAAGCCGCAAAACCATGAGGTGGTCAAATCAATAATAAATATAGACAGTTAATACAATTAGCTGGCGGTGCTTGATGAAGTGATGCACATTTATGACTGATCTGACCATTAGTAAGATGGGATCGACGTTGGATTTAGGGGTATTAATGTCAAATTGAGTCATGATGGATATGGGAGATTTGGCAATGATGAGTCGGATCAAGCATGCAGTTATAAGAATGCACAGGATGTGAGCACAAGTTATTGTTTAGTTGAGTTGAGTGAAGTGTTGAGCTCATTGCAGAAGTTGAATTGAGTGGGATAGGAAAGGAGTATAATTTCAGTTGCATTGTGAGGATTGTAGAGTGTGGCATGCTGAGCACTCCTGACACAGTTGATATTTCAAGTGAGTAGGAATACCCCATCTTGCCCACACGGGTTGAAGAAGAATTCATGAGAATTCCAATCGGATCCCGTTCGATCCCTAGAGCGAAGCAGAAGGCCCAAAATCCCAGTTCTGCACCACCGCAGAAGAGATACACACGCACGACTGCTAGGGTGCAAGGGGAAGAACCAGCATCGACTGGACCATCAAGATCAGGAGTTGTTGATTCCATGGCACCCAACGGCGTCTCTATCAATGATATTGCTAGATATGTTTCTCCCATGCAGCGAAGGGTGAAGCTGAGAAAGATCACCAAGAATCAAAGGTATCTGCCGAAGTTGTCGCCACTACCAAAAGGGATGACTTGCCCGAGGAACATTATAACCTATATGGCCAAGATGAAGTATGAAGACCATGATTTACTGCTACTAAAGGATGTCATGGATGAATTGTATCAATCAGTGCCTATGATACCTAGTATGCCTATTCAACAGATCCCTCACCCATGGGCGCAGGGCTTGGACAGGTATGGATTGTTGGGGCTAATTAGCATGCCTCATTTTGGGAGATTGAATGAAGAGAATGCATGCATAAAACAACTCTTAGCATGCTTTCATGGGGGGATGCTTTGGCTAGATACCCTTATTCTAGTTACGGTTGATATAATTGCTGATATCATAGGATTACCAAAGGTCGGTGAAGACCCAATGCAATATTTCAGAGGGTGGGATAGTGACAAAAATATTTCCTAGTAGTTGAAGGAGTGATTCAGATTGCAGTGCGATGGACAGGTGTGGTTTCATGTGCGCAAAAATTTGTCGAAGGGGTGCAAATGGACTGGTCGTTGTTTCTATTGCACCAGTTGTTAAAAGATGTTGTTGCTGCTCAGGATGGGGAACGTAGTTTTTCCCATAGTTGGTTGTTAATTCTGATTGCTTTAGTTGCATGGATGGAGCTAGAGGACTATTAGCCAATGTCAGTTGCTACAGAAAAGGTATGCAAAGGCACACGCTATCAGAACTTATGGTGGTTCGTGGAACCCAATCACCAGCAGGACTATGTGATTCATTTTTGGGTCTATTGGGAAGTGCTGTAGGCTGTGGCCATCAAGGTTCCTCATTTATCCACTGTCGCCGCATCCCAATACCAGAGGATCATTCATTTTTCCATCAAGATGCATTCCATTTACATTCAAGTGTGTAGGGATCCTGACAAGCAATGGTTGCCTATAGCCTACAAAATCACTGATGAAGAATTGGAGGCCATTGTTCAAGATTGATCAGCTGATTGGAGTGAACCTATGACCGTGGAGGAGATCTCTACAGGGCCACCAGAAGATGCCCCTAATGAGCCAGTCCAACCAGGGAAAGACCTCCATGACTCTGATGGTGAGTCATCAATGGACTCTGATCCTCAAGACTGACACATGTTGGAGGATTTGCGCACTAAGATATGCATGGACTTCGACACCGGTAGTATCTCCCACTCGGTGGTGGAGAACCACCTGCAATGGTTCATCAAGGCTCTCACCGACGTATTTGATGTTGTGGTGCAAGCTATGAATGTGTTCAGTCAAGAAGGGTTCACCGCAATAAGTGTTAAGCTAGATTCTATTTTTTCTGTTGTTTCAAAAGCGACATGAGAGAAGGCTATGTTTTAGGATTTCTTGACGATTAGCACTGATCCATAGGCCAATAACGTTCCAATTCCCCTAACTGCAATTGACACCGGAAGTACAGAAGCAACTCATTGCTGCGGCCATTGCCGAGCATTTTCGTCAATCTCAACATTTTATCTACCCAATTTTTAGTGCAGCTGCAGCAGGGTGCAGGATAGGAGTTGGCTAACAGGAAGAAGGAGCTTAGTGATGGGTACATGTAGTCATAGGCTACTACAAATAAGTTTCAGGAGGAATTTGAAGAGCTACAGAAGATCAGAGAGTAGCTGGCAGAAGAAAAGGAACGGGAGATTGCCGCATTGAAGCAAACATAGGCGAAGTTGCAGCAGAAAGCCGCCAAAAAAATCACAGAGTTGAAGAAGTTGCAAGACCACCTTATTGTTGAGAAAGCGTAGCTTTGTGCTAGTTGCGGTGAGATTGACCAAGCGGTTGTCGAGGCTTATCAACACATATATGAGAGCATGACCGAACTCACTGCCATCGCCAAAGCTAAGAGACTTAGGGAGGTGCTTGCATAGCTCCAGTTAACTAACAACTTGTTGAATTCTCTAGTTTACCCTGACACGCCGCCAGAACAGATTGTCGAATGAAAGAATACAATCAAGTAATTCATAGCCTAGTTTGAATCCATGGAGCAGGAGGCAAAGACAATTGTGGATGCGATGACTCAGTTCTGGCAGAGTATCATTCAGGATGACCACTTGGAACAATTGGCCAAGCAAGCATGGGAGGCTAAAACTCATTTGACAACATTGAAGACATCGTTGCACACAATCCCTCTCGTGATCCATATTATGCGTGCTGAAGAGTTGAAGGACCTACAGCAGTGAACCGCTCAAGCCCAATACTTCCAACACAAGTATAGCACCCAACTCGACGAATTTCAAGACATTGGTGGGAAGTTGGCCATGAAAGCACTCACTACGCTACAGGCGGTACAAGAAGGTAGGAAGATGGCAGATGGCAAGGCTGGGGAGGCGCACCCATTGAAGCAAGACATGATGACTTGTTGGGATATAGTTGAACATGTTCAGCTCCTGGTTCAAGAAATATCGCAGCAATTTGAGGACTTTAAGACCAAGACGATAGAGTACACCTTGTCGACCTGATGTGGCTCAAGGACGAGCCACAAGACTATGTTGGGGGCCTGTTGGCAGGGGTATTGGGTAAGTCAGTTGTACAACACCATGGAGGCTGCGCAAGCTCATATTCCATCGCAAAGGACCACAACAACACGATAGATGCAAGAATAACCATTTTTGTAATTATTTATGTAATTTTGTACCAATTGACCACATTTTGTGGATATAGGTTACCAGTTTGTTAGAATTTAGTTAGAAGTGGACCTTGGATGTAAAGGCACAAGCCTATATATAGAGCTAGAGTTGCAATAGTAGATATACAAGGGAGTGACATATGCTTATAGGGAGATACTTCTCATAAGAACAGAGAGAGAATTCTGGGGAAGAACTTGTATTTTTGGGTATCTTTTTGCATATGTGTCTATTGTGAGCGGGTTTTGGCTCTGTCTATGTTGATCTATTTTCAGCCTCCTTCCGTGGGGATGTACTGCATATTTCTTACAAAAGTAATATGAAATGATGTATACCTAGGTAAGGAAACTAAGGTCACCCCAATATAACCAATTCTTAGGCCGACAGTTGCAGGTGGGATTGACCGTATGGGTAGGGTATCAAATCCTGAATCCTGAAAGCACAACTGGTACCCCAAGGGTGCACCAATTAATACCACAAAGGCCCCTAGATACAAATACGATCTTGGAAATATCTCTAGCGCTCACAAAACGTGACTAGGGGTCATCCCAATCACAATCATGTGTGCTGACTCGTTCTTAACTCCTATGTAAGAGGACTGTCCTAAGAAACACTCTCACTTGGACATACACCTAATTGTTTGTTTTTAGTAGTCTTGGAGAATTGACTCACAATGAACTATTCCAAGACTCTAAATCCTAATATTGTTTGTGAACCCTATAAACAAAAAATGTGTAGTTCATTTTAATTAAGCGTTGATTTTAATGAATGTAATTGCTCAAAGGGAAATGGTCATGCAACTAATGATATGAAGATTCAACAGTGAAATAAAAGTGCACACCTAACAAACAATTCCAAGTGCAATCTTTGTAGAATGAAAAACATGGTATGCCATGTTGCCACCTTTCACACACCTGGGTCATGTGGGAGAAATCTTCAAGCCACTCGGTGTGTCCTTGGGGACAAGTCTCGAGTCAAGGCTGTCACCTTGTTATTGACTCCTCTGTTTAGGCTCAACTCCTAACGGAGCCAAGGGGGGTAGACCCTATTAAGTTACTAAGGAGAATTACTTAGTGTTGTGATGTTTAAACTAACTGAGTTATTTAGGAGTTTACAATTTAACTATAGATAATCACAGATGGCAAGATGTAAAAGATGAACACACGAAAGCACAATACTGAGACACAATATATATATAAAGCAAGAAATTAACTAGTGCCTTAGAATGGAGTCAAAAATAGAATCAATATGCTTGCATGTGCTTGGAGTGAATGTTTTGCGATTGCATCTTGGTATGTTTTAAGTTAAATGTGAAGTATGAGTTGATTAAATTAGGCAAAAGGGGGACTCCAGATATACCCAAGAGTACTTGGAGTATGTCCAAAACTAAACCTCCACGGCTACCCGCAAGGAATATGTGGGTTGAAATGGAGTCTCTAGGGCTATTGTTCATAATGCACCCATTAGGGTGTGACAGAGATCGGTGCCCCGAGGTCACTTTTCAGTAAGTTCCCGCTTCCTTTGGGTATTTTGCCACCGTAAAGGTTTGATCTAGGTGTTGGATTTTCACCTGATGGTTTGTCAGTTGGGGAGAGTGAGTCCTAATTATACTAGCCACCCAAGTGCTTTTGATACAGCTTGACTAATCGGATGAACCACAGCCAAGTGCAGAGCATACACACTGGAGTCTTGTCAATTTTAATAAGTTTTAAACTGAGTGTTCTTGTTTAAAAGGAAAACCCTCCAGGAACCTCTTTCGATCCAAGTGGATCTCAATCGGGGAATCGAGGAGGGTTTAATTTTAAAATTGCTGATAAATAAAAGATGAAAAATAAAACAAATGCACAATTCTGGTTTTTCTAATTAGTCCTACCACGAATCTCTTTCCCCTTTCGGGTCAATCGGGAAAATGTGGGGTAAGTATTATGATTACTTTGAAATGTAAAATATGGAGTATGATATTAATAATAAACTAAATTATACTACCCTGCAGATTATATCAATTCTAGTTTAAAAAAGAAATAAGCAGAAAGTGACGAAAAGGACACTGACGCAAATCCCCCCAGGGGGGATGGGGAATGGGCTCGAAAGAGCCTATTCCAAAAATAATTTTATTTATTAATGGTTACAGTATCAGAGGACTGATATATCAAAAAATTCTTGGTCGTTATACAGGCTGAAACCAATATTTTACAACTTTGGAAAAATTTTGAGTTTTTTGGTGAAAAGGGAGACCCCTGGGGGGATTTGAACGCTCCTGAGGCCACTTCGGACAGAAGCTTCCTTTATTTTATGGAAGACCTGATAAAATATAGCAAGCATTTTATAATAACAAAGACCCAAAAAAACTTTAATAGTACCTTTGGATCAGCCTACCTTATCTCAAAAAAATTGAAGCTAAAACTAGCTAAACAAGCGAAAAAGGAACCAAGGAAAGCAAGATTTCCTTGGGATATTGGCTTTCTGTTTGTGCATACAATTAAATATGCACTAATATTGCATAATATTGAAATTTATAACAGCAAATGAAACTACCTTAATAGCAAGCTACAAATTTTCACTAAATTGCTTGCGAAAATGAGGTAATTTTAGCTAGATCTCTTAAAATTGAACTTTATGTGCAAAACAAAGATAAGATATAGAATTAGGAGGGGATATTTCTAACTATATCTATGTGTTTTTTTCTTAATGATATAGATCACAGTAACAAGAAACCTTTTAAGTAACCAATTTGAGGAAAATTTTAGATTTTAAAGGAGAAAAAGGGGAAGAAAGGTGCTTGTTGTCGAAGCAGATCTGCAGAGGAAACTTGTTAGTGGAATGCAAAGGGGAAATTTATTCACAAAAATTTGGATGTGTAGTGGATTCAAACTAGATCCAAATCTTGTCCAATCCTTGCTACCTGAAAGCTAAACACACAATCCTGCACGAAACCTCATGAGATCTGGATATATATATGAAAAAGAAACAAGAATTAGATGCAAATAAACTTATTAAACATGTATAATCAAGATATTCTAACATATATTCTATGAGATATAATAATAAAAAGTAAGCTTACTTTCCCAACTATACTCCTATTGATTCAGCTGAATCGTTCAAGCCAGATAGGGTTCAGATGCAAAAATTGAGAGAAAAGCCGGCAACATCAATAGTCGTAAGACACTGCTTAATCCACACATATGAGAGCATTACACCATTTGGCATCCAAAGCTTATTTATTTCAACAATCAAAATATTACAACAGTATTACAATGGCAAGCCCTTCAGTCCAGCTCTAACTAGCTTGGAAGAGGGAGCCTCAAGCAGGATATATACAATTTACGGGCCATCCAGCCCAGGGGGGGTGCAATTCCTCATGGAATCAAGTGAAATCAATTGATGGAGAGTTCATCAATGCAGTACTAAATCTGAACTGAGCCTACTTGTCAACTGGGGGCTTGATTGAGCTGACACATCAACCCATACACCGACACATTGGCCCACAGAGCATCCAGGAGAGTCCACACGTGTGGAGGAGAGAGAGAGGGTGCAATTCCCCATGAATATAGCTATAGATCAACTATGGATATGATTTGATCCCCTCCTTTAATCAAGGATTTGTTAGATCTAGTCAATCTGCTCCAGATCTGATTGATTTCAGTCAAATCGGTTGAGAATCCATTGATTTATTGATTTTGGATTTGCTCCATTATTCATTAATTTATTAATTAAAATAATCAATAATTGATTTTTGGGGCTTTCTGACTTGAGTGATGGAAGATCACTCAAAACTCAGGAAATAGTGGGTCCATGGGTTTACATGGTGCTCTTAGCTTGAAAATGAGCACCTACATGACTGAAACCGATTATTTGGCCCACATTTATTACAAAATTAATTTTTCCAATTAAACTATTAAAAAATAGCCTAAGTTTTGGAAAAATTAAATTTTAATAAAAAACACTGAAAAAACAAAAAAATTGAAAAATTGAAAAACACCTAGGGGGACTTAGACATGTTTATATGACTCAAAAATGATGTCTAGCATGTTTATACATTGACACATAGACTCTAATAACCTCAATAGGCCTAAATGCCAAACCAACCACCCCAACTTTGGAGGTATGGAGTGAAAAACTCAGAAATTATCAGTCGTTTGTTCAACAACCAATAATAACTAAGGGAAAAAACAACCTACGCTGATCGGATTGACAAATGAAGTCTAAGAGACCGAGTCTTTACAGACACTATCATGCTAGAAAATTTATTACAATTGCCCCATGGGGTATGAACATGTGATATGATACAACAAGCACTTCCTAGAAGTACTTCAAAAGGTCTTTTTTGATGTCCGAACAAGTCAACCCTGTCTGGTTCACCTGGCTCACTTGATAAAAACCACTAAGTACAACTTAGGTGGTAACATTTTGGCTCCAATTGTGGGATGTGTGCTCGATCTAGTCTTTAAGGCAAGGAGAGGATATGAGAACACCAGAATATCTGGTTTATATACCCTGTAAAAACATCTCAACCTGACAAGAAAAACCTCAGTAGCACAAGCTTTATACAAAACCAAACGAACCATTAAGTTGATTTATTTAAACAACATAAATGTAACTAAATAAAAGAAGCAAAGTTTTATTACAGCTAAGTAGAAATGCAGAAAGTAAAAGCTCTTTTTCAAGGAGCTTATTTTCCTACTCTAAGCATGATATAAAAAGGGTTAAGTGTAATCAGAAATCCAATGTAACCACCTAAGCATTTTATTAACATAAAAAAAAAATTCCTTGTCTTTGGTTACCAGCCAAAGTAAGGATACTTTATTCAGAAAATGCAAACCTGCGTGATGATTCGGAAGGGGCGGGATGGATGGGAAATCATAGGCATGAACAATGTCATAAAAATTCTTCCCACTATTGTATGTGCTCATGCAGGCTTCTTCTATCCATGACTAGATAGGACTGATATACCAATCAGAATGATGAGGTAGACTGACGACATCATCATACTGATCATCGGGGCTTATCAAATGATAACTTGTTGCACAAGCCCCAAGTAGCTCCAAATCATAAGGAACCTCTATATGTGAAAAAGATGGTTGAGACTAATATTCCACTGACTGCATTACATCTAAATTTTCACAATACTGTTTCTCAATGTCTTCATTGTTGATACCCTTGCGCAGCTCTACATGGTATGATTTTGAAAGATCACGTGAAAATTCTGAATGCTCCTCTTCCATACTAAGGTTTTCCCAGGCATCCAGATCTGTGCTTCCCTCTATGGATGTATCGTAGATTGGACTTCCACAAATTTTTGAATAGACACTCCCATTGTTGGACATATCATGGATGGGATTCTCCATAAGATTTTCACAAGTTGGATTATCTATGAAATTACAATAGTCATCACTCCCATCCATGTCATATGTGGGGGACTCTTCATCCATGGCATCATGCTCCTGCCTATCCATGTCTTCCTTGTATCCATAACAATTTTCTTTAGATAAAATGTTAAAAGGAAATAAACTTTCCAAACCTTCATCAACATGTGGAGAACAAGGTCTAGTGTCAGCACACACCATACTAATCTTATCATAAGTTTCTTTATAGGCTTCTATTATGATACCATGAAAAGGATCTCCAGTCAAGGAGACCTTTTGGACATATTCAATGGGATCACTTGGTATGTGTTGCTCAGTGGATTTATCTAGAGGGATTTCTGGAAAGGTATCAGCATTGCAACACACTTGAGAATACACCAAATCTTCAATGTCTTCAGCTATGGTGACATGAGGAGAGTCTTCAACAATGTGTTCCATTATGGGCTCCTCCTGAAGCTCTTCAATATGATCATCTTGGATTTTCCCTTCCTCAGAATCCTGCTGTGCATTGGGAGGTACCTCATATTCTTTAAGAAGACGCTTAATTTCTTCTTTTCTTAAATAACTACCATGATGCTTTTTTATGGGAGTATCATGAACCTCCTCTTGAAGCTCTTCGATAGGATCATCTTTAAGAAGATGCTTAATTTCTTCCTTTCTTAAATAACTTCTAGTATGCTTTTTGATGGGAGTATCATGGACTTCCTCTTTACTTAAATGTTCAAGAAGTGATTCTAAGTCTTCAATACTTTGTATCGTGGAAAAAGGTCCATCATATGCTTCCGTGTGATACTCTGTCCCAGATAGGTAGAAGGTACAGATCTTTTCAAGGAACTTTTTTAAACCATTCATACTACCCCTACCATCATGCCATTTCTCTAAAAACATCCAAAGGAAGTTTGGAAAAGAAGTTATACATTTATTAGGAAGGCCCTGATAGAACCAACAACAGGCCTCATCCCGAAAAGTACCAGCAAACATTTCCATCATATTGTCTTCATGAAGAATATTGAAGTCAGCAATCAACTGAAGGAAAGACTTGACATGCCAGAGGGCCAAGTCACCATAATCTCCATGAAATGGTGGAAGCCAGTTATATGCATCCCCCAAATCATCACAATAGTTAGAAAAACCTGGGATGTTTGAGAAATCGATAGGCTGAAACATTACGGTTAACTGGGCAACATATTTCTCATTTAATTCATCCAAAATAGTATCCATTTGATATAACAATTAAACCTTGTACTGAAAAGGTGGGGCTGTCAAGTGATGAGCTTTAAAGGTTTTAACATATCGCATGGGCTCATCTACACACAACAAAAATTCACAAGTTTATGAGATAACAGGGTTTTATCCCTTCAATGGAGTCGCCATGTGAAAAAGAAAAATAAGCATTTATAAATCTTTTCACAATTTTTTTTTTTGCTTTTCTTTGTAAAAATAAAAACTGGAAAAAGGTTAGTGGAGTCACCAAATGAAATTTAAAGATATACTCTAAGCATTCATCAAACAAAGTAAAAACAAAAAGGAAGAAAACAAAAGTTGTACTCGGGAATAAAAAGATTTATCCCCGGCAATGGCGCCAAAAAGTGTTGCCGCCTTTCACACACCTGGGTCACGTGGCAGAAATCTTCAAGCCACTCGGTGTGTCCTTGGGGGCAAGTCTCGAGTCAAGGCTGTCACCTTGTTCTTGACTCCTCCGTTTAGGCTCAACTCCTAATGGAGCCAAGGGGGATAGACCCTATTAAGTTAGTAAGGAGAATTACTTAGTGTTGTGATGTTTAAACTGACTGAGTTATTTAGGAGTTTACAATTTAACTATAGATAATCACAGATGGCAAGATGTAAAAGATGAACACACGAAAGCACAATACTGAGACACAATATATATATAAAGCAAGAAATTAACTAGTGCCTTAGAATGGAGTCAAAAATAGAATCAATATGCTTGCATGTGCTTCGAGTGAATGTTTTGCGATTGCATCTTGGTATGTTTTAAGTTGAATGTGAAGTATGAGTTGATTAAATTAGGCAAAAGGAGGACTCGAGATATACCCGAGAGTACTTGGAGTGTGTCCAAAACTAAACCTCCACGGCTACCCGCAAGGAATATGTGGGCTGAAATGGAGTCTCTGGGGCTATTGTTCATAACGCACCCATTAGGGTGTGACAAATATCGGCACCTCGAGGTCACTTTTCATTAAGTTCCCGATTCCTTTGGGTATTTTGCCACCGTAAAGGTTTGATCTAGGTGTTGGATTTTCACCCAATGGTTTGTCAGTTGGGGAGAGTGAGTCCTAATTATACTAGCCACCCAAGTGCTTTTGATACAGCTTGACTAATCAGATGAACCGCATCCAAGTGCAAAGCATACACACTGGAGTCTTGTCAATTTTAATAAGTTTTAAACTGAGTGTTCTTGTTTAAAAGGAAAACTCCAGGAACCTCTTTCGATCCAAGTGGATCTCAATCAGGGAATCGAGGAGGGGTTAATTTTAAAATTGCTGATAAATAAAAGATGAAAAATAAAACAAATGCACAATTCTGGTTTTTCTAATTAGTCCTACCACGAATCTCTTTCCCCTTTCGGGTCAATCGGGAAAACGTGGGGTAAGTATTATGATTACTTTGAAATGTAAAATATGGAGTATGATATTAATAATGAAATAAATTATACTACCCTGCATATTAGATCAATTCTAGTTTAAAAAAGAAATAAGTAGAAAGCAACGAAAAGGACACCGACACAAATCCCCCCAGGGGGGATGGGGAATGGGCTCGAAAGAGCCTATTCCAAAAATGATTTTATTTGTTAATGGTTACAGTATCATAGGACTGATATATCAGAAACTTCTTGGTCCTTATACAGGCTGAAACAAATATTTTGCAACTTTGGAAAAATTTTGAGTTTTTTGGTGAAAAGGGAAACCCCTGGGGGGATTTGAACTCTCCTGAGGCCACTTCGGACAGCAGATTCCTTTATTTTCTGTTAGAAATGATAAAATACAGAAATAATGTTAGAATAAAAAAATCCCAAAATCACTTTCAGAGTACCTTTGGATCAGCCTACCTTATCTCAAAAAAATTGAAGCTAAAACTAGCTAAACAGGCGAAAAAGGAACCAAGGAAAGCAAGCTTTCCTTGGTATATTGGCTTTCTATTTGTGCAGCCAATTAAATATGCACTGATATTGCAGAATATTGAAATTTATAACAGCAAATGAAACTACCTTAACAACAAGCTACGAATTTTCACTAAATTACTTGCAAAAATGAGGTAATTTTAGCTAGATCTCTTAAAATTGAACTTTATGTGCAAAAAAAAGCTAAGATATAGACTTAGGAGGGGATATTACTAACTATATATATGTGTGTTTTTCTTAATGATATATATCAGAGTAATAAGAAACCTTTTAAGTAACCAATTTGAAGAAAATTTTAGATTTTAAAGGAGAGAAAGGGGAAGAAAGGTGCTTGTTGTTGAAGAAGATCTGCAGAGGAAACTTATTAGTGGAATGCAGAGGGGCAATGTCTTCACAAAACTTTGGATGTGTAGTGGAGTCAAACTAGATCTATAGCTCATCCAATCCTTGCTACTTGAAAGCTAAACACACAATCCTGCATGAAACCTCATGAGATCTGGATATATATATGAAAAAGAAACAAGAATTACATGCAAATAAAATTAGTAAACATGTGTAATCAAGATATTCTAACATATATTCTATGAGATATACGAAAAAAAAGTAACCTTACTTGCCCAACTATACTCCTATTGATTCAGCTGAATCGTTCAAGCCAGACAGGGTTCAGATGCAGAAATTGAGAGAAAAGCCGGCAACATCAATAGCTGTAAGACACTGCTTAATCCACACATATGAGAGCATTACACCATTTGGTCTCCAAAGATTCTTTATTTCAACAATCGAAATATTACAATAGTATTACAATGGCAAGCCCTTCATTCCAGCTCTAACTAGCTTGGAAGAGGGAGCCTCAAGCAGGATATATACAATTTACAGGCCATCCAGCCCAGGGGGGGTGCAATTCCTCATGGAATCAAGTGAAATCAATTGATGGAGAGTTCATCAATGCAGTACTGAAGCTGAACTAAGCCTACTTGTCAACCAGGGGCTTGAATGAGCTGACACATCAACCCATACACCGACACATCGGCCCACAGAGCATCCAGGAGAGTCCACACGTGTGGAAGAGAGATAGAGGGTGCAATTCCCCATCAAGGCAGCTATAGATCAACTCTGGATCTGATTTGATCCCCTCCTTTAGTCAAGGATTTGTCAGATCTAGTCAATCTGTTCCAGATCTGATTGATTTCAGTCAAATCGTTTGAGAATCCATTGATTTATTGATTTTGGATTTGCTCCATTATTCATCAATTTATTAATTAAAATAATCAATAATTGATTTTTGGGGCTTTCTGACCTGAGTGATGGAATATCACTCAAAACTCAGGAAATAGTGGGTCCATGGGTTTACATGGTGCTCTTAGCTTGAAAATGAGCACCTACATGATTGAAACCGATTATTTGGCCCACGTTTATTACAAAATCAAATTTTCCAATTAAACTATTAAAAAATAGCCTAAGTTTTGGAAAAATTAAATTTTAATAAAAAACACTGAAAAAACGAAAAAATTAAAAAATTAAAAAACACCTAGGGGGACTTAGACATATTCATATGACTCAAAAATGATGTCTAGCATGTTTATACATTGACACATAGACTCTAATAACCTCAATAGGCCTAAATACCAAGCCAACCACCCCAACTTTGGAGGTATGGAGTGAAAAACTTAGAAATTATCAGTCATTTGTTCAACAACCAATAATAACCAAGGGAAAAAACACCCTGGGCTGATCGGATTGAAAAATGAAGTCTAAGAGACCGAGTCTTTTACAGACACTATCATGCTAGAAAATTTATTACAATTCCCCCATGGGGTATGCACATGTGATATGATACAACAAGCACTTCCCAGAAGTACTTCCAAAGGTCTTTTTTGAAGTCCGAACAAGTCAACCTTGTCCGGTTCACCAAGCTCACTTGATAAAAACCACTAAGTACAACTTAGGTGGTAACATGCCACTACATGATTTGTAAGTTATTCCTTCAAATGAGAATGTAATCATTCCTAAATGAACACCTAACTATAATTCAGTAAACAAAACCTAATGGAAGTACCATGCGAGTGCAAAAAATGCAAGATTGCATAATGATGCAAAAGAAAAATATTTTTGTATTTTTAGAAATAAATGAGATATAAAAAACAATAACAGACTCTAAAACTCTCATACCCTGCAACCACTCACAAACAATAGCCTAGAAAGGCACCAAGATAAAAGAGACCTAATTCACTAATCCGAAAACAAAAAGGAAAAAATGAATGACAAGAACAAAAACTAAATAAAAATAAATCGAAAGGGGTCTCTGGTTAGAAACAAAGGTTGTATATAGACACCAACAGTAACCAAGAAGACTCAACAATCATCAAAACTCACCCAGCAACACTCAATCTCCCAAATAAATCTCAAAACCAAAGCATACGTGACTGTATGCAGTAAACCTACGTACATACGCAGGAATTCAAGAGAAAACCATGTGTATACTCGACTGTAATGAAATTACTCACGTATAGGAAGAAAAAGGAAGAAAAATAAGGAAACTTGATAAGCCAAGACCAAATTACTTGTGTAGGACACTACTGGGCAAACATACCTCCATACCTAACACAGAAGCAAAGAAATAAAGAGCATTTCAAGCACATTGCATACACAATCCCCAAAGAAAAACAACTAGGAACCTCCCCAACGAAGTCTCCAATTCCGTTATAGAGAGAAACTTCCTATGGCTTGGGGGTACCACAATAGATAGTATGACACCAAAAATCAATCTTTACCAATACCCAAGAGCAATAAGAAAATCTAACACTAAGGGATATAGAATTGTACCTTGTTCCAGACAGTTGAAGTAGATCCCTATTGAGCTTTTCCAATGCAATTGCAATTATAATTTGCTCTCAACAGCAGCAAACAAAAAAAACATGATATATATAAATGTGTTACCACTACTATAGCGTATATAATTAATCATGTATAAGCACTTAAACACATCCATGGATTCAATATTTGTATTCAAAATACACATGAATTGGACAAGAAAAGATATTTCTATTAATAAATCAGAGATACAATAGTGGAAAACTCTGTCGACACTTCTCCGAACCAGAGAAACCGAGTCCTCCACCTGGGACTCCACCACTTCAATCCTCCATATCTCGATAGCAAGCTCACAAAGCAAAGGAAATATTGGGAATAACACTATGTGCTCCAAGGGACAAAGAGATGTAGACTCAAGTAAAAGAAAAACTGAGGCAATAATGGACTATAGTTTCCTTACTCTTCAATTTCTCCTCTTTCAATGTATCCAAGGGGTTCCTTATGAGCACTCCAAAGAGGTAATGGAGGGTTGAATCTGAGTGTTCTCAAGGAATTTGGAAGGATAAGAGTCAAGTTATTCGAACTCAAATGAGGAAAACTCCAAAAATATTTGTCATTTTGCATACATCCCAATGTACATGAGTTTGAGGTTAAAAGATGTGTATACACATGGGTATTGATTTAAAAGTCGTGTATATGTATAAAAAAGCAATTTTTGGGGATGATATTGGAACATCAAAGTATAATATAAGTCCATGGGGTCCAAGGAGTCTGTAGAGGTACTAGGAAGGCCATAAATGTGTGATCTACCTGGTGTGGTAAAATCAGCTATAACAATATCCATCCTCTGGTTTCTTCCTTGGACAACACCAACACCATCTACACGATATCTACTTCCAGTAGTCCTTTCCCGTCCTCAACCATGGAAGATCCACCTGATCTATCTTGACACCACTTTTGTGAGGATGGAGAGATCCATGAAACCACCACCATTTTTACCCCATTTCATTTAGTCCATGGTGTGGAATTGATTATTCCCATCAAATGCAAGATTCCGTCGCTCCGCCTTGTCGTCGAACTTCTCCCTGATACTTAACCATTATAAAAAACCTACTTACACTTGAACAAATCAATGAGGATCTTTGTGCTACTCTTGAAATGATCGAAGCATCCAAAATTCGATCGGAGTCCCATTATGACTCCCATGTCCACCTATGCACCTTCAGTGAGCGGGGCCTTGTCCTCGTCTATGACCAAGTGAATGATAAGATAGGGAAAGGGAATTTTGATTCCATGTGGTATGGCCCTTATGTCATCCATCGATGTCTCGGAAAGGGAGCATATCTCCTCACTGACTTTGATGGCCACCTATTGAACCTTTGTGCAATGGGCTCTACTTCAAGAGGTTTTATGCCTGAAGTTTCTCACCATGAGTTTCCTTGTATCATAGTTTTTATTTCTTGTTTTACATCATTTTTACCACAAGTTGATGACCCACTCCAGTAGTCTCTCCACATCTAGTCGCAGTGAGTCCATTGTAGCACTCTGTCGCATCCTTTGCACATGAGTGGGTGGATATAATCCCACCACCCTGCTTATGTGCTACTCGTACCCCGCTAGAGGGTGATGTCCCATGTCTACAAATGCACACAATATGTTTTCAGTATCTATTATATGTATGATCTAGCTACCACTATTATAGCATACCATCAAGTCCCCAAACCTATATTGGAGGTTGAGGCATCTCTGGATCTCCTTGGTAGTCCATTCCCACATATGAATGGTCCTTTACGAGGATAGGAAGCTACCACCATTGTCAAAAAATATCTTGAGTGAAGAGATGACCTGTACTAGATTGCCTCACTCCCTACTGATTTTTTAGGAAATTTCCTAGAGTCACCTCGATTTGAATTACATCATGTGGATCACACCTTGCACATAATGACATGTCCATGAGCCATCCGCTCCATCCATACTGCAAAATTGGCCTTATTTTACCACCATCCATCATCCCACAAGGAGGCCCGATCAAGTGTTCTAATGTTATTCCTATCATACATGTTCACAAAATAACCTCTTTCCATACATCGAACACTTCCTCCTTGCTTGATTGACCATTATGGAGTTTCTGTAAAGCTCTTTTGTGACTCCTAAAATAATTAAAAGATCTTCGAGCATGATTTCTTCCTTTCACTCTCGTTAAAGTATTTGAAAGGGAATCTACATGGCCTCATTTATCTCCATTTTTAGACTATGTAGACTATCAAAAGAAAAGGACCACCCTAGCACCTTCCTGCTAGGAATGTTTCCCTTTGTATCCTTTTACGCTTCCTCGACCATTGGGACCATAACTTACAAAAAATCTCATTATGGGTTGTCTTTAAGCTCTTTTCCAATACTCTCATCAAGAATATATTACCGAGCAAAGTTGGTTTCGTTCATGCTCATAAAATTATTTGAATGATTGTCTAGTGAGTATAGGTTTAACCTTTTTCAGTTTGGTTGGAATGCCTACGGTAAAGAAGCCTCTCTTCCCCCAAAAGGATGGGAGAGGTCTCATTTGTATACTTTTATCCTTTTTTAGACTTAGGATACTACCATATGAAAAATAGACCATATTGGAGTCTTCTTCCTATTTTTAGACTCTCTAAAAATGAAAACACCATCAATCATTTACCTTCTCGGGCTTGGTAACAATCCACAAGATAATATCATATCGAGCTTACTTCTATCCCTTCTTCATGATTCCTAAACTATGAATAAGGCCCAAATGTTGTCTCTAGGCGCCACCACATATTATCTCATATTATGATAACTTTCTCCCATTGGGCCGCCTTTGTTTAGAGTACTCTACGATGAGTTTCTCTTGGATCCCTTGGATAGAACTAATCTAGTTACCTCCCCCATTATTTCCCAGTGCAGTTATCTTCCTAGTTTTATAGCTATGGTCCCTTTCCCATGAGTCAGTTTCATTTGTTCCAGGTCATCCCTAACATATTACTTTGAAAAAATGAAGTTTGAGTCCCTTGTACTCCCCTGTGCATGTTCCCCATTCAATGTGTCAATATTTTGTTATCCCCATCGCGCTTCTATCAAGGAAACATTATTGCCTTGTTAGTTGCAGGTATCCCTCTGTCGATGTCAACACATCTATTCTAGATGTCCCTATATCCTGGTTTCATCCACCTCATTGATGAGTTGCTTGGACCACTTGAAAGGTGTCATTAATTCTTTTTGGATTAGTTGTGTCTCACGTGCTCGACTTCAGCTACATCATCGCACCGTTGATATTCATACAGGGTGTTGGTCCATTCATTATTTGTTCAAAGACCTCAGTTGTCACCTAAATCTAGCACATTGGTGATTCTATTTGTGGGACCCATATAGTCTCATGTCCCTTGTGATTTTCGGCTACATCGATGACAGTGTTCGAAATCCCATCAGTGTCATGCTTCCATGTATCTCGAGGACTTGATGCTGTATATTGTACCACATAGATTCTGACTCTAATTCATTGAGTCCATCTAGTTATGTACATTTCCAAATCCATCATAGCATCAATTGTGATGGTATTGCATTCCATGAGAATGCCATTGTTCCTATGTATCAGTTCTTCATATCAGTATTTGTATTCAGCCTCCCATTAAGGCCACCATTATGTATCACCATTTGTATATGTATTGATCGGCTGCCATTATTTTGAGCCTTGATCCCCATTATTTATTCTTTTGACATTGTTCCAAGAATGGGTATGGCCACCTCTTCCATATTCATGTCACACATTATATCTATCTCATCAATTTTTGAGACGTAATACAAAGCCAAAGCCACCATAGTTTGAACAAGGAAGCTCCACTCCTTTGTGGTCCTATCCAGTCTCTCCATCGTTGTGACCATTTTCCTATTATCCTATGATGTCTATCGGCCATATGATGAGCTCCTTCCCTCACACATCATGGGGAAATCTCTTAACACACAAAATTGTTCACCTAGCTCTCCATGGTCTAAACCATAATCATGCATCATCTTCCCACCATTATTTCCTTCATTTTAACCTTCATAATTATATTTCCACTAAATATGGTCCAAAACATCATTATTAATTTCACATAAATGAAGAGAATATGAGAATTTATTGTGATTTATCCCCACTCTCTCCAAAAAAGGGTAAAAAACCCTAAAAATGAGAATGGGTCAAAATATCATAGATAAATACCATTGACAATAAAATACCATGCGTCAAAAACACTTAGGCCATCCTATAAATACATTGTGAAGGCATCCCACAAAACACTTTTTGGTCATTCCAGAAACACTTTTAGTCACTTTTTGACATTTGCTCTCAGTCACACCATCTACTTTTTCTGCCATTATTCCCATATTTTGCCACGCCATTTCCCATGGTGTATGTTGAGTTCACTCTCTACCCATTTGGATCCATTCCCCCATTTGAAAACTATTTATTGGAGAGAATCGAGACCTAAACTGTGGAGCTGCAGAACCACTTCCAAGGACGGCTACGGTGGCCCACTTTCAGAAAAGTTATTTTTGTTCTTGTTATGGATTAGTTAATTTTATATATTTGAAAACCCTCAAAAATATTTGATATTGTTGTCTCATTTCTTTTTTTTATCATTGAACTCTACCTTATGCTCTGGATGAGCTAAGGTTGGTGCTTTTTCACATAGTAGGGGAGAAATCCCGACTACATGAGGTATTCATGTACAACCGATAATTCATTGTTTTGATGAGTGTAAGCTTTAGTTCGTAGGGTTGAATTATTATGAACAACCAAGGCCCTATGTTTTTTAATCTAAGCTCTTTGAAACATCGAGTCTCAATTTGTCCATGTGAATGATCTAGTTCCAATGGCGATTCTAGAGTATGATCTCATTTGAAGGGTGACTCTTGTACTTGCGTTCCAATTTTTTTGTCCTGGGGAAAATGTTTTAGCATGCCAATTAGGGAGGCACTTGTCAATGGACATGTCATTTTCATGAAAATTAACCTAGATTTTATCTCACACAAGTGTTCATATGCATGAGCTTCTATTTGATGTGGGAGAACACAACACTCTTGTACTAGAAACTTATGTTTAGTTTCATGGTTTATCTACAAAAATAACTATGTTTACGAACTTATGCTTCCTAAAATTCCACACATCTAGTCTTTTTTTATCTAAATGGTTCTTGGGTCAATCCTTATGGTTCCAATTCCGGTATGTCCCTAGGCGCATGTAAAGTTCACCCTCATGCATAACAAGGAAACCCATTGAGATATACATATAATTTGAGTACAAAAAATGCATATGGAAGATAGGAAAAGTATGAATGCCTAGACACCCAAGACAATTCTTGAAAGATCGTTAAAATACATGTGTGTCCATATGTATTATAGGGAGGAATGTTTGGGCTTATGAATCTCTACAATGGGAAAGAAGTTGTTTCAACTAGGTTTATTAAGATGTTGAAGGCTCATTATTATGTCTATAGTACTTACATAGATCATGTGCATGAACTTAGAAAGGGAGTGCTTTACTGAGCTCTGATGAGTGGTATATTTGGAAAGAGTACTAACTGATGTATACAGAAAGGAGGATCCATACACATGTTTCGAAATAGCATGGTGTGCTGGGGTTTTTCCTTCATTAGAGAAGGAACTCCTATTGACCTAGGAGTTTCCTTCGGTTACAAGGCTAATGTAGTTAGAGTTGGATTTTTTGGATATGGTACATGCAGTAATGGACATTTCTGTGAATTCTTGAACATGGATTTACTTTGGAAGCTTCCAGTTGTTTTTGTTCTTGACAAAAATCAGTGGGTTATTGGAATGTCCCACTGTTTTCAAAAACCCACCAACAAAGCCTCGTCGATAGGTGTTTTCACTCTGTCGATGCCCAACTAGCGTGATCTCCCTAAGCACCAGCCTAGATAGGTTTTACCCTGCCATGAAACATCCTCAAAGTAGACGAAGTCTCACTCGAGATGTTCAAGGGATGGCTGTCGAAAACAATTTTCTGGCAATAAGAAGGGAAGATATGGATTTTGTGGCTTTGACAACATAACTATTAGATTATAGAACTAAGGCAGTTATCATAATTCATCTTCACAACTATAGATCTATCACATTATTCATTGATCACAATAGTATCATTCATAAAACAACTTTAATAAGCTTCATCATCATTCATCATAATTGCGACAGAATTGGGATAGCTCACATCATCAGTTCATTGCAGCAACATCAGTAAATCATAAACATATTCAATACACTTCTGATTGGCATCACAGTAGATAAAATAGGAAAATAGAAGACAACATTTAGGAAACAACCTTCATGTCATATTAATTTTGTGCAACATATCCCAAACAGATAATTCTTTTCCACAGCAGGAGACTGATTACATCCCGAAATTCAATATCTGACACAGACAAATCGCAGATTGTTCAAAATGGAAGACTCATCAAGACCACAGATAGATGACAATAGATTGATCGCTCTCAAATATTGACTTGGACTTATATCGCGCTGATCATGATTCTCTTACAATTGCAAAGCTATCTCTATATATAGGATTGCGCCTTTACATCAAAGGTCCACTTCTAAATAACTTCTAACCACTAATAACCTATGTCCACAAAACGTGGTCAATTAATACATTAGATATTAAAAAATGGTTATCCTTCTGCCCATTGTGCTGATCTAGCCTTGCACAGTGTCATGTGAGCTTGCGTAGCTGCCATGACACTGCGCAACTCACTTACCCAAAACCCCTACCAAAATGCCCCTAAAACAGTCTTGTGGCTCGTCCTCAAGCCACGTCAAGTTGACAGGGTATATGTTGATGTCTTAGCCTTGAAATATTCAAACTAATATGAGATATCTCAAACCTGGAGCTGGACCCTTTCTACAGCGCTTTAACAGTTGAGAAAATCCTGCTGCATGGGATGCACTACTCCAGCCTTACCATCGACCATCTGCAAAATTTCTTGCACTGCCTACAACATTGCGACTTCTTTGATAGCCAGCTTCCCACCAACTTCTTGAAACTCATCCAACTGGGAACGATGATTTTGTTGGAATTCTTGGGTGTGGGAATCTCTCTGTTGTAGGTCCTTCAAGTCCTCAGACTGTGTGATCTACACCATAAGCGGAAGTGCTCGCAATGACATCTTCAGTGTCGTCAATTGTGCTTCAGCTTCTTACACCTGCATGGTCAACTAGTAGAGCTATTCATCTTGGACAACACTTTTCCAGAACTGCATCGTCACCTCCATGATTTTCTTTTCTTCTTGATCCATTGTTTCAAACTGGGCTACTATCTCCTCAATAGTAGCCTTCCATTAGGAAACCTACTCTAGTAGTGTCTCTGGATGGACCAGGGAATTTGAGCAGAATATTGGTGTCCTAGAGATGGACAATAATTTCGCCAAGTCATTTGGCCTCAACAACTACAGTAATCTTGGCCATCGTCTCAAACAGATCTTGAAAGGCCTCATCAGCAGCTTGCTTAACCGAGCCAAAACTTACGCACAGCTGCGCCTTCTAGATGATAAGGTGGTATTGTGCCTTCTTAAGCTTGATGATTTCCTCAGCAGCCTTGTGCTGCAACTCATCCCGTGCTACCTTCAATGCCTCAATATCGCGTACCTTCTCTTCTTCCAGCTGCACCCTAACCTGATGCATCTCCTTAGCTTCTTTTTGTAGCTTCTCAGCTGCACTCTGCTATTGCACATACCCATCACTAAACTCCTTCTGCCTATCCGCTGGTTCCTGGGTGGCAACATGTTGCAGCTCCACAAGCGCTTGAGAGGGTAACTTGTTAAGATCCAAGGAAATGCTATGGAGCGACTGCAGTAACAAGTTCACTTCTTCAATCCCCGCGTTGATCGCAGTCAAGGGAACTTGAACATTCCTAACCCATGGCTTGGTGCTGATCGAAGGGAATTACTACATCACATTTCTCTTGGGTGTCTTCTTGGAAACAACATCATAAATAGAATTCAAATTATCTCTTACCACAACAAACCCTTCTTAGTTGGACTCTCATATTGCTTGCGTCACAGCCTTAGAGGAGTCAGTGACTTCTTTGACAAGCCTCTTTAGTTGGTCCTCCATTAATGGCCAAGTACCGCTTCCTGTGATGTATTCTAAGGGCCATTTGGTTTGAGTTTCCTCTCGCATGTGTTGTGCTTCAGCCTCAGGGTCCGTCAACGATTCATTGTTGCAGTCGTGAACACTTAGCTCCTTCTGGACAGGCTCATCAGGGGCATCAGCTGGTGGCTCCTTAGAGCGTTCCTCCTATCTCAGGGGGTTGCGCCATTCAGCCAGCCACTCTTGAACAAGAGCATCCAATTCTTCATTAGTGACTTTGTAGGCCAAAGGTAGCCACTACTTATCGAGGTCCTGCTACACCTGGATATAAATGGAATGAGGCTCGATAGCAAACTGGATGAGCCACTGATACTTGGTTGTTGCGTAATTGGATAAGCATGGAAATTTGATAGTTGTGACTTGTAGTGCTTCCCAATAGACCCAAAAATGGATCGCACAGTCCATATGTCGATTGGGCTCCTCAACCCACCACAAATTCTGATAGCGTGCACCTTGGCACACCTTCACCGCATCGACTACCATCGATCGATAATCTTCTGGTTCCATCCATGTGACAAGCGCAATGAGAATTAACAACCAACTATAGGAAAATAACTACCCGGCCTGAGCAACGAGAGCATCATCGAGCAACTAGTTGAGCAGAAATAAGGACCAATTAATTTGCACGCCTTCTGCTCACTTTTGTGCACATGCGACCACTCCCTAGTTGCATTGGACCAGTTGATTCCCCCAGATAATCTTGCTTGCCAAAATGCATACCCCGATATGCACCGCCTGTGAATTAATGCTGAAAAATACAATAGTCGTGGCCGTCATGCTACAAGCCAAATCTCTCCTTTAGCTGCTTGGAAAGATTCTTTTCAGCATCCTGCCCACGGATATACTGTGTTGAATCTTCCCCAACCTTCGAAAAGCCCGTAATGTTTGTAATTAAGTCGACCGTGATAGGAATAGGCTCATTCAACTAGAGCATCCCACCATGAAAGCAGGAAAAGAGTTGTTTGACGCATGCATGAGCTTTGTTCAGTTTCCCAAATTGAAGCATATTAATGAGCCCCAACAATACAGATTTATTGAACCCGCTTTCCCATGGTTGGGGAATCCTCTGAATTGATGCACTAAGCCCTGTCAAAACTGATTCATAGGGATCATCCTAGACATCTTTGAGCGACAATAAATCGTGGTCTTGAAACTTCAGCTTGATCAAAGTAGGCATGATATCTACCGAGCAAGTCATCCCTTCTGGCAGCGGCGACAATTTGGGTGGATACTTCTAATTCTTCATGGGCTACCTGACCTTCATTCCTAGACATGTTGGAGTGACATATCCTAGGATATCATTGACAGAGACACCCCTGGGTGTCACAGAATCTATAGCTCCCGAGCTCGATGACCCAGTCTTTTCATTCCCCTCTCCTTCCACTCTAGCTGAAGTGCAGGTGTGCCTCTTCTACGGCGGTGTGGAACTGGGCTTCTGAGCCTTTCGCTTTCCTCTGGGGATCAATGAAGAGCCTACCGGCATGCTCATGACTTCATCCTCAATGGCTGTGGGCTGAATGGGGGATTCCTTCTCACTAGAAATATCAAATGCGTCCCCAATCCTTAGCATGCCGCACTCCCCAATCCTTATTATGCACCCGACGACTCTGAACCTCTACTCTGCAACTCGCACTCAAGACTCTTCAACTGTACTCGGTTCAGCACTTTTCTCACTCGACTGAACTACTCTAAACAATTCCTTCCTGCCGTATCTCGCGCACTTTTAATATCCACTTCCCAATTCAAAATCATCATTTCCAAATCCATTGTGTCCATCATGACCAAATCCAGTAGTAATGACACCAAATCCACTGGAAATCTCACCCTACTAATGGTGAGATCGGCCATTAATGCGTGTCACTTCAACAAGCACCGCCAGCTAACTATTTTAACTACCTGTATTTATTGCTGATTTTACCAACCCACAGTCCTACGGCTATCGCAAGTGGTCTCCCTTCCATCGCTACTAACTCCTATCCTTGCGTGGCCTCTTCCCCTAGGCTTGCCTTGCTTTTATCTAACAAAATCTTCTGTTTTTTTTTTACAGTGCCTCAAGCGGTGCGTAGCTCTGACCCTGTCCTATAGGGATTTAAGCGACTCCCATTGATGAGCGTCGGCAGTACCGCACCTTGAGAAGTAATGGAATGAACAAGATACAGGCCTAACCAGTGCATCTATAACTTACCTGGATGCTTCATGAACTTTTTGTCATATAATAGCACCAAATATCCTTCCGCAAACTTTTTATTCTTAATGTGACGATCATGCCATGCCTTCTGTCGATCCTTCGCATTGCACTGGTGGAAGCCTGCAATAAAGTGGTCCTCTTCAAGCTGGATCAACTTTCCAATGCACTCTTCTAATGCTTCTGCATTATCCATGCTGGTCACCATAGCGATGCGCAAACTATGAACAATGTATTCCATGGGCATGAATTCTTCTTGTCCATACACCATCTTAAACAGTGTCTATCCTATAAACCGTTTACAAGTGGTGCGATAGGCCCATAACACTGCTGAAACTTTCAAGTCCCAGTCATCGGGATTAGAATTACATACCTTTTTCAATGTTGTTTCCAAAAAAAAATTGAAGGCTTCAACAGTCCCATTCGCCTGCGGATGGTCTGGTGTGCTTTTCTTATGTTGCAATTGTAACTCCTTAGTTAGCGCTCTCACAGTATGGTTGATAAATTGAATTCCCTGTTCACTCATCAATACCCTGGGACACCCAAACCGTGTTTCAATATTCTCAAATATGAACTTCACTACTGTTGCAGCGATACAATCCACAACTGGTGCGGCCTCTTCCCACCTGGTCATATAGTCAGTTGCGGTAATGATGTATCACGCACCAGTCCTCTTCCCCAGTGAATTAATTGGACCCAAAAAATCCATTTCCCATGTGATAAATTCAAACCATAAAGTGAGTAATTCGAACCATGGGAGAATCTAGGAGCATTAGTGAGGTTCACAAATCAAATTTGGGTGCAAAATTCAGCAAAAACCATCAAATTACAGATAAATTACACACAATGATAGCTGGAAACAAGATAATTTTGGACTAGATAACTATGAAATTGTCATTAACAGGTTTATAAATACATCATAAGAGTTTCAAATGGATTTGGAAGCCAATTGTGAGCAAATAACCCAAAATTGCCAAATTGGCATCAAACCCCCCTAGGTGGGCCAATCGCATCCCAAATATATCCAAATGGAAACAAATTGCTGAAGTGTCATGGATGATGTGTTTTGGGTCAATTATTACACCTTTTACATCATGTGTGTGGATAAATGGATGGTTTAGAGCTTCAATGCAACATTAATTGCACCAAATCAAGCCAAATTTGGGCAAAATCCCACTCTAGCGCTCCAAGTCAACTTGCATGTCCACATTCAATGAATGGTAGTGTACCAGAAATGATGGTTGTGAATATTTGGATGGTTGACTAGGCTGGATTACCCATGTGGGTCATAGAACCTCAACTTGACATGGCATATGTCCACCTAAGCACCCCTAGTCCACCTCATAGTATATTAAAGCTTAAAAAATCAATCAAATTGACTAATTAGTGTAAATAAGGTACTAATGATAGATTAATATTCTAACATCCTCCCTTAATAAAACAACTAATTATGGTCACAAAATGATGAAGGCCTTGGCAACAATGTCTCAAGTCACCTCAAGTACATAATCATAAACTAAAATTTTTATTTGTCCATGTGAACCGAGGAAAGAAGGAAAACCTCATGGGAAAAACCTTCCCTTAGGAATGGACATGGGGATGGAATTGCAATAATATAACATAAAATTACCATCCTTCACTCACCCCAGGAAAATATCTTAGGTAAGTGAAGGTATTCTCGGTGAAAGCCTTGGTAACAATGTCAGCGGTTTGCTCGGTGGATGGGCAATATTGCAATGAGATCACCCTGTCATGCACTAAGCCCCAAATGTAATGCATGCGAATATATATGTGTTTTTTCCTCTTCCTTTGTACTAGATTAGTAGATATCTTTATGGCACTCTAATTATCCAACCAAATTTTGGTTGGAGAATCAATTGTGACACCAACTCCCGGAGAATTCCCTGTTACCAAACACGTTGTGTTGTAGCATTGACTACTGCCCTGTATTCAAACTCAGTTGATGAAAGTGAGATGGTGTGTTTTTTCTTACTTGAGACCAGAAAATGGGACCTTCATCAAACATGAAGACAAAACCTGATGTTGACTTTCTGTCAATTGGATCACCTACCCAATCTAAATAAGAAAATCGAGCTAGTTGAAGTGAGGAACTAACTCTGTAGTGTACCCTAAATTTCTTAGTTCCCTGGACATACTAAAGAATTATTTTTGCATCCCTCCAATGGATCTCATGTGGCAGGTTCATATGCCTTGCTACATCACTCACAACATAAGACAAATCAGGTCTTGTATGAGTGAGGTAGAGCAAGCTGCCCACTAGTTTCCTATAGAGTGTGATATCCACCATTGAGGAATTGCCAAATTCATGCATTTTAATACCAAAAAGAAAGGGAGACTTGGCTTCCTTACACTCAGCCATATTAAAATCTTCAGCAGTTCTAAAGCATACTGTGGATGACTCATCATGATGCACTTACCATTTTGCTCAATTTCTAAGCCCAAAAATGCCTTAGCAATCGTAGGTTTGTCATAGCAAATTCATTGTGCAAAGAGTTCTTAATTTGTCCAATTGAATTGGTGCAGCTACCTGTAATAAGAATATCATCAACATAAAGAACAATGACCTGCAAATCAACATCATTTTGCTGCAAATACACATTATGGTATGATTTGCATCTTGTGAAGCCAATTGAAAGCAAGAAAGCATCCATTTTTGCATACCAAGCCCTGTGGGCTTGCTTGAGTCCATGCAGTGATTTTTTCAGCCTACATACCAATGAAGGATCCTCTTGGAAACCTTTAGGATGCTGCATATATATCTCCTCCTGTAGCTCCCCATGCAATAATGCACTCTTTACATCCATGTCGTGAACTTCCCAACACTCACTAGCTGCTAGTGCAAGAACTAGTCTAATTGAGTCCATCTTTGCAACCGGTTCAAAGGTCTCTGTGTAATCAACTCCATGGACATGTGAATAGCCCTTAGTGACTAATATAGCCTTATGTTTTATATAATAATGATCAGCAGCAATTTTTGTCTAGAAGACCCATTTACATTGAACAACTTTTCTCTTGGGAGGAAGGGGAACCAATTCCCATGTATTGTTCTCTTGGAGGGACTGAAGCTCATCTTCCATTGATGACCTCCATCTTGGGTCTGTACAAGCTTGCTGATATTTCTGAGGCTCAAAACTGATCAGAATGTAACATTTCTCATCAATAGCACTGTCACTTGCAAAAGAAGCCTTACTAGTATGTGATCTAGTTTTCCTAGGCTCTTGGGGATTGCCTGCCAATTCCCTAGCTGCTTGCACAATTTTTTCAGCCCATTTGGGCCTAGATGGTGAGTCATCTACAAAAATATCATCTTCAGCAACATTTATATTATAATTATTATAAAAAATAGAGCATTTTTCATCACTTACATCTTCGAATGGTTGAGGAGAGGAGCAATCCCCCGGTGCAAGTTCAAAATCAGGAATTGGCTCTTCTTCGAATTTGACACTTCTGTCAACAAAGGTTTTACCAGTGGATGTGTCAAAGAGCTTGTACCCTTTGGTGTACTCACCATATCCAACCATGAGACACTCCTTTCTTTGAGGTTGCAAGGCTTTCCTTTTCTCTTAAGGGATTCTTGCCCATGCTTTTGTCCCGAATATCCTGAAATTTGAGACATCTGGTTTTTCACCAAACCATGCCTCATAGGGTGTCATTCCTTTCACTGATTTGTAGAAGGCTCTGTTCCGAATTTGAGCAGCACAGCTGATGGCTTCAGCCCATATCTTGGGATTAATTTCCCTCACTTCTATCATGCAAGTTGCCATCTCTTTGAGAGATCTATTCTTCCTCTCTGCCACACCATTTTGTTGTGGTGTGTAGGGAGTTGAGTGTTGCATTTGGATGCCACACTCCTCACAAAATTGCTATAGATTCTTATTCACATATTCCTTTCCATTATCATTCCTAAGGAATTTGATATTCTTCCCACTTTGATTCTCTACTAGTGCTTTCCAAACCTTGAGTTGCTCAAACACCTCATATTTCAATTTCAGAAAATACACACAGCAAAATCGAGAGTAGTCATCAATGAATGTAAGCACATACCTAGATCCACCATATGAGGGAGTGGGTAGTGGACCAATCAATTTTGATATGGATTTATGCGGGAATGCAATAGAATACACAAATAACCATAGAAACAAATATGCAGTGGATATAACACTTCATTTCATTAATCAATAACTGAAACTTGTTTACATACAGAATGGAAATAAACTAGCTAGAGTGCTGGTAGCTTATCTTTGAGAAGAGATGTGGTGGCTACATGCCTTTGAGCTCTATGTTACAATGAGGCTCGAAGGCCTATATATTATTAAGAAACAATGGAAACCCTACACATCCAAAAACCTAACCCTAGGAGGTGAAACACCTTAATGTGGGCCCCGTTGGGTAACTTGGTACATCAATTTCCTGGGGTCATAACTTTAGTATACTACCTCCGTTTGACGCGCATGATATATCATTAGAAATATATATTTAATTACTACATCCATTCGATGCCAAAAAAATGTCGTTTAGGGCCTCAAAACAACTCTGGAAGTTTAGGACCCGAAAACTGCCAAAAATAGCAAATTGTGCTACAGTTAAGGAAACTGGAAAACTGAAAGAAACAATGGTGGGGGTCCAAGAGGAATAGGTGGGTGGCCACCAATATCCTCCTGGATCAAATTTAGAATGCACCAACCCAATTTTTTGTGTTTCTCTCCTTGCCTTCCCCTTCTCGTAGCTCTGCTCAGGATGCTTCCCAATCACACATCTAATACATGCTCCAGTACATGTCTAAATTTGTGGAATACCTTCCACCATTCCTTATTTGTGCAATTTTTGGATATATCTATAATTCATGTGGCAAAACCTCTCATGCCGTAGTTTGGAAACCTCATTGGCATGTGAGTGAAGTTCTTGATCACTGGAAGTAAGGAGGAAATTAAAGAATTTTTACATTCTCTCGTGATGATTAGCATACCCAATTGCAACAACTTGGTCTATTGAGATTTCAGAAATCTCTACAGAGTCAAGAGTAAAGATTACTCTCTTTGGCTCTCCTGTATGGGTCATCTAGTAGAGTGACAAAAAATTTGCTGCAAGGTCTAGTACATACAGTACATCACTGAAGAACCCGTGGTCTAAATCAATTCTCCCAATCACTCTGGTCTGGACTTCAGAATCATCTCCCATTCGAACTGCTAGGCCAGCATTCGAACTCATGCAGGAGAAGAATTATCTCCTAGATACCATATGCTTAGAAGCACCTGAATTAATAATAAATGATGAGGAATTAGAAGTGCCTGCCACCAATGCATGACATTTCTCCTTGACTTCACTTGAACTGGAGTTTCCGTCTTTCTTTCTTGCGCTGTCAGGTATTGGAATGTTGTTCTTCTCCAGCAGCTACGCCATGGTGTCTATGGTTTTCTTCATGCATGAGCTTTCTGGATGCCATCCCTTGTGGAAATAAGTGCATTTGGCATTCTCTTTTCCTTTATTCTCCTTTTCTTTGGGTGGGTTCATAGCTTCCTCACTGGATTTGGGTTTTTTTAATTTCTTCTTGTCCAGTAACTTTCGAATTCTTGGACTTGGGCTTTCCCTTTGCTGAATTCAAAACCCCCACTACTAGTGCTTCATCTTTAGTCTTTATGGAACCCATTTGGACCAATTTGTCCCACTCTTGAGTGAGTGACTCCATGAAATTTTTCAGACTTGGCATTTTCCAGTTTCGAAGGGTGAGTTTGCCTAAGTGAAATGTGCTCACAAAGACTGAGAACTCTAGCCCCAACTTTGAAAGTATAGACAATATTAGTTGATATTCCTTCTTCTCAATCCCACATTATTTTAACTGCAATACAAGTGATTTGAACTTGGTGAAGAAGTCCTATATTGTATCATAGTACGCTGGGATCAAGCTTATCAGCTCATTCTCAAGTTGGTAACCATGTAGCTCATCAGTTTTTCCAAATAGAGACTCAAGCTTCTCCCAAATCTCCTTTGGTGATGTCAAACTGTCAAGGTGGAACAACAACTCTCTTGATATGCTTAGACACAACAAACCATATGTTTCATCCAATTTGTTAAAATACTTGGATTTTTCTACAACAAAATTTGGTTCCACTTCAGTGCCCATGGTAACTCTGAAAATCCCTTTGGCTCTCAATTGAATCACCATATTTTCCTTCCATTCAAATAAGTTGAAAGGTGTTAGCATGATGTGGGTAGCCTCCATTATTTCCTACGCTGATGGTGGTGAAATTGCTAACTGGTTTACGCACAACAATTCGATTTTATCTAGAATTCACTAATAAAGCAGCTCAAATCCACTAAGAATTTGGTCTGCAACTCAAAAAAATCCAACCAGATCTGATACTATGTGAGAAATTCGAACCAAAAATTGAGTAATTCAAACCACATGAAAATCTAGGAGTGTTAGTGAGGTCCACAAATCAAATTTGGGTTCAAGATTCAACAAAAACCATCAAATTACAAATAAATTACAGACAATGATAGCTGGAAATAATATAATGTTGGAATGTCTAACTATGAAATTGTCATTAACAAGTTTATAAATACATCATAAGAATTTCAAATGGATTTGGAAGCCAATTGTGAGCAAATAACCCAAAATTGCCAAATTGGCATGAAACCCCCCTAGTTGGGCCAATCTCATCCCAAATCTCTCCAAATGGCCATGAATCATTGAAGTGGAATGCTTGATGTGTTTTGGGTCAATGATTACACCTTTGATGGCATGGGTGTGGAAAAATGGATGGTTTAGAGTCTCAATGAAAAATGAATTCCACCAAATCAAGCAAAATTTGGGCAAAATCCCACTCTAGCACTCCAAGTCAACTTGCCTATCAACATTCAATGAATGGGAGTGCATCAGCAATGATGGCTATGCATATGTGGCTGGTTGACCAGGATGGATTACCCATGTGGGTCATAGAACCTCAACTTGACATGGAATATGTCCACCTAAGCACCCCTAGTCCACCTCATAGTGTATTAAAGCTTAAAAAAGAAATAAAATTGACTAGTTAGTGCAACTAAGGTACCAATGATGGATTACTATTCTAACAGCCCTTTTATAAAAAGGTTGTAGAGTTACCTATGGCACAAACGACATCTCATCCCACCGTGATGGTTTACAGATGCACTTGAAGATGTCACAGCTCTACACATAGTCTGCAGCATCATTATACAATGTAGGCAACCATAACCCGGAACGCAACACCTTATACATCGTATCCCTTCCTCCATAGTGACCTCCCATGATTCCTACATGTGCTTCTGCTAGAATGGGTCCCTGCTCATGCGATAGGATACATCGTCGCAAGATTTCATCTAGTCCAAGCTTGTATAACTACCCAACAATCAGCTGAAAATTTGAAGCCTTTACTACTAACTGCTTCTTCTGACTGGTTGACAGGTTCTCCGGGACACTGCGCAACTCACTTACCCAAAACCCCTACTAACAGGCCCCCAACACAGTCTTGTGGATCGTCCTCGAGCCACGTTAGGTTGATGGGTATATGTTGATGTCTTGGCCTTTAAATCTTCAAACTGCTGCAAGATATCTCAAACCTAGAGCTGGACCCTTTCGGAAGTGCTTTGACAGTTGAGAAAATCCTACTGCATGGGATATGCTGCCCCAACCTTTCCATCGACCATCTGTCGACTTTGTTGCACCACCAATAGCATTGCGATTGATTTGATAGCCAACTACCCACCAACTTCTTGAAACTCATCCAAATGGGAACGATGCTTTTGTTGGCATTCTTGGGCATGGGCAGCTCTCTGTTGTAGGTCCTTCAACTCCTCAAACTGCATGATCAACACCATAAGCAGTAGTTCTTGCAGTGACATCTTCACTGTCGTCAAATGTGCTTCAGCTTCTTGCGCTTACATGGTCAACCGGTTGAGTTGTTTGTCTTGGACAACGCTTTTCCAGAACGGTGTCATCACCTCCATGATTTTCTTTGCTTCTTTCTCCATTATTTAAAACTAGGCCTCTATCTCCTCAATAGTAGCCTTCTATTCGGCAACCTGCTCCAGCAGCATCTCTAGATAGACCAGGGCATTGAGTAGAAGATTGGTGTCCTGGAGTTGGACAATAATTTCCCCAAGTCGCTTGACCTTAGCAACTGTAGTAAGCTCGGTTGTGCTCTCAAAGAGATGTTGACAGGCCTCATCAACAGCTTGCTTGACCGTGCCACAACTTGTGCATAGCTACGCCTTCTCGATGATAAGGTGGTCTTACGCCTTCTTAAGCTTGGTGATTTGCTCGACAGCCTTGCGCTGTAGCTCGACCTGTGCTGCCTTCAATGCCTCAATATCCCATACCTTCTCTTTCACTAGCTGCACCCTGACCTAATGCGGTTCCTCAGATTCTTTCTGCAGCTTCGTGGTTGTGCTCTGCGACTACACATACCCATCACTAAGCTCCTCTTACCTATCCGCCAATTCTTAGGAAGCAACATGTTGTAGCTCCACAAGCGCCTGAGCGGATAACTTGTTAAGATCCAATGAAATGCTATGGAGTGACTGTAATAATAGGTTCACTTCTTCACTTCCCGAGTTGATCGCAGTCGAGGGAACTTGAACGTTCCTAGCCCACTACTCGGTGCTGATTGACGAGAATTATTGCATCACATTTTTCTCAGGTGTCTTCCTAGAAACAACAACATAAATAGAATTCAACTTATCTCTTACCGCAGCAAACCCTTCTTGGTTGGAATCTTGTATCACTTGTGTCGCAGCCTTAGAGGAGTCGATGACCACTTTGATGAGATACTTCAATTGGTCCTCCATCCCTGGTCGGGTGCCGCTACCCTCGTCGTATTCTAGGTGCCATTTGGTTTGAGTTTCCTCCCACATGCATTGTGCTTCGGCGTTAGGGTCTGTCGACGATTCATTGTCGGAGTCGTGAACAATCAACTCCTTCTAGGTAGGCTTGTCATGGGCATCAACTAGTGGCTCCTTATATATTTCCTCTTGGCTCACAGGGTTGCACCATTCAGTCGACCACTCTTGAACGAGATCATCCAATTCTTCATCAGTGACTTTGTAGGCCAGAGGTAGCCACTACTTGTCGGGGTCCCGCCGCGCTTGGATATAAATGGAATGAGGATCGATAGCAAACTGAATGAACCACTGATACTTAGCTGCCGTGTAATGGGATAAGCATGGAACTTTGATAGCTACAGCTTGTAGTGCTTCCCAATAGACCCAAAAATGGAGCGCACAGTCCATCTATCGATTAGGCTCCTCAACCCACCATAAATTCTGATAGCGTGAACCTCGACACACCTTCACCGCATCGACGGCCATCGGTTGATAATATTCTGGTTCCATCCATGCAACAAGTGCAATGAGAATTAATAGCTAACTGTAGGAAAATGGCCACCAGGACTGAGCAACGAGAGCATCATCGAGCAACTGGTTGAGCAGAAAAAAGGACCAATTCATTTGCACTCCTTTTGTGCACTTTTGTGCACATGCGACCACACCCAAGTTGCACTCGACCGGTCGATTCTCCCGGACAATCTTTCTCTCCAAAATGCATGCCCCAATACACACCACCTATAAATTAATGTTGTTGATACGATAGGCATGGCCATCACGCTACAAGGAAAATATCTCTTTCAGCTGCTTGGCAAGCTTCTTGTCAGTATCTCGCCCATGGATATACTATGTCGGATCTTCCCTAGCCTTCGGCAAGCCCGTAATGTTTGCAATTAAGTCGACCATGATAGGAATAGGCTCATTCAACCAGAGCATCCCACCATGAAATCATTCCAAGAGTTGTTTGATGCATGCATGAGCTTTGTTCTATCGCCCAAAGCAAGGCATATTAATGAGCCCCAACAATCCAAATTTATTCAACCCACTCTTCCATGGTTGGGGAATCCTCTGAATTGGTGCACCAGGCCCCGTCGAAACTGATTCATAGGGCTCATCCCAGACATATTTGAGGAACAAAAAATCATGGTCTTCAAAATTCAGCTTGATCAAAGCAGGGATGATACACGGATGATATCTACCGAGCAAGTCATCCATTTCAACAGCGGCAAAAATTTGGGTGGATACTTCTTATTCTTCGTGGGTTTCCTCGGCGATGCTCCCAGACGCGGTGGAGTGACATATCCAAGGATATCATTGATAGAGACACCCTTGGGCACCGTATACTCTATAGCTCCCAAGATCAACAGCCCGGTATGTGTAGTCCCCTCTCCTTACACTCTAGCTGAAGTGCAGGTGTGCCTCTTCTATGGCAGCGTGGAATTGGGCTTTTGAGCCTTCTACTTTCCTCTAGGGATCGATGAAGAGCCTATCAACATGCTCATGACTTATTCCTCAATGGTTGTGCGACAAATGGGGAATTATTGCTCACTAGAAATATAAATTATGTCAGGGTCGCTCAGCATGCCACACTCCCCAATTCTTACTATGCACCCGACGAATCTGCACCTCTACTCCACAACTTGCACTCAAGACTCTTCAATTTTACTCGGCTCAACACTTTGCTCACTCGACTGAAATGCTCTAAACAATTCCTTCCTCCTGCGTCCCATGTGATTTTAATAGCCACTTCCCAATTCGAAATCATCATTGCCAAATCCACCGTGTCCATCATGACCAAATCCAGCAGTAATGACACCAAATCTGCTGGCAATCTCACCCTACTAGCAGTCCGATCAGCCATTAATGCACATCGCTTCAACAAGAACCACCAGCTAACTATTTTAACTACCTATATTTATTTCTGATTTGACCAACCCATAGTCCTACGGCTATCGCAAGTGGTCCCCCTTCCATCGCTACTAACTCCTATCGTTGCATGACCTCTTCCCCTAGGCTAGCCTTTCTGCTATCTAACAAAATCTTCTAGGTTTTTTTTTTACAGTGCCTCAAGTGGTACCCAGCTCTGACCCTGTCCTATAGGGATTTAAGCGACTCCCATTGACGAGCGTCGGTAGTACTGCACCATCTAATTGTTGTAACTAAACCGCACCTCCAGAAGTAATGGAATGAACAAGATACGGGCCTAACCAGTGCATTTGTAACTTACATGGATGCTTCATGAACTTGTTGTCATATAAGATCACCAAATCTCCTTCCGCAAACTATTTGTTTTAAATTTGATGAGCATGCCATGCCTTCTGTTGATCCTTCACAACGTGCTGGTGGAAGCCTACAATAAAGCAGTCCTCTTCAAGCTAGATCAACTACGCAATGCACTCTTCTAATGCTTCTGCATCATCCATGTCGGTCGTCGTAGTGATGTGAAAACTAGGAATAATGTATTCCATGGGCATGACTTCCTATTGTCCATATATCAGCTTAAATGGTGTTTGTCTTGTCAGCTATTTATATGTGGTGTGATAGGCCCATAGCACTGCTGGAATTTTCAAGTCCAAGTCATCGTGATTAGAGTTACATACATTTGTCAATGTTGTTTCCAAAATTTTGTTGACCGATTCAATAGTCCCATTCTCTTGCGGATAGTATGGCGTGCTTTTCTTATGTTGCACTTGCAACTCCTCAGTTAGCGCTCTCATAGTGCAGTTGATAAAATGACTGCCATGGTCACTCATCAATATCTTGGGACACCCAAACCGTGTCACATTATTCTCAAATATGAACTTCACTATTGTCGCAGTGATACAATCCACAACTAGTGCGGCCTCTGCCCACCTAGTTATATGTTCAGTTTTGTTAATGATGTATCGCGCACTAGTTCTCTTTCCTGGTGGATTAATTGGACCCAAAAAATCCACGACCCATTTATCAAAAGGTTGTAGAGATACCTATGGCACAAGAGGCATCTCATCCCACCGCAATGGTTTACCGACGCCCTGGCAGACACCACAACTTCGTGCATAGTCTGCAACATCATTATGCAACATAGGCCACCATAGCCTGACACGCAACACCTTCCATACAGTATCCCTTCCTCCATAGTGACCTCTAGCGATTACTGCATGTGCTTCTTCTAGAATGGGTCCCTACTCATGCGGTAGGATACACCATTGCAAGAATTCATATAGTCCAAGCTTGTATAACTACCCAGCAATCAGCTGGAATCTGAAGCCTTTACTACCAACTACTTCTTCTGACTGGTTGACAGGTTCTCTTGGGAAACAATAGTGGCCAAGAACTAAATGATTGGGGCATAATGATCATCTACAATATCGACCCAGAACAGTTGCGCATCTGGAAATCCATCATCAATATTGGTAGGTTCTTCTTCGGTCTCAATGCAATACAGGTGATCAAAATCAACATTCAATTGTCCTGGCTTCACAACTATTTCAAAGTCAAATTCCTGAAAAAGTAGTAGCCACCGACAAATATTTCCCCCCAACACAAGCTTATTGACCATATATTGCAAGGTAGAATGATAGGTGAACATCTTGAAGTGACCGCCTAATAAATAGTGCCTGAACTTTTGCGAGGAATAAACCATCGCCAAGCCTACTCTTTCAGTCATTGTGTAATTTCATTCAGCAAACAACAACTTCCTACTGGCATATGTGATCCAGTGATCCTGGTCACCCTCACCTAGTTGCGCAAGCACAACCGCTAGCGCAATAGAAGAGCCGTCAACATGCACATGGAAATCCTTGTTCCAATCAGGGAATACTAGTATGGTTGCGGAGGCCATCTTGGCCTTCAGTGTGTCAAAACTTCGTTGACATTCCCGACTCCACTCAAATGCAGCATCCTTCTTTAATAGCTTCTCCATAGGGGTAGTAATTGCATTGTATCCTTTGATGAACTTGTCATAGTACCCCATGTGCCCCAGCGTCTCCTGAAGCATCTTCTCATTCATCGATGATGGAAAACTAAGAATTAGCATGATCTTTGCTAGATAAACCAACAGACCTTCCTTACATACTATGTGTCTGAGTAGCATTCCAAACGGCGCACAGAAAATGCACTTCTTAGAATTTAATGCAATCTGGTGTTGTCTACACCTTTCTAGCATCAATTGCAAGTTGTCGAGATGGTCCCTAATTATCCCATAGACTGTCTAATCATACATATATACTTGTAGGAACTTTTGAATAAAGTCTTTAAACACAATGACAACTACTCGAGAAAAGATTGTTGGTGCATTCTTCAGCCCAAAGGGCATGACTGTATATTGAAAACAACCCCATTCAGTGACAAATGTGGTCTTATGGCGATCCTCCTTTGCAATCTGGATTTGGTGGTACCCCGAAAAGCCATCTATGAAGGAATACATCTCTTGACTGCCTACTCCTTCAAGGACCTCATCTATAAACAGACTCGATAATGGATCATTCATGTAGGTATCATTCAATTTTCTTAGGTCAATGCCACAAATACAGACTTCGTCGGTCTTTTTAACCTGAACCACCATAGGTCTTATCCACTCTGATTCTTTGACAGGCTTGATGATCCCAACATCCAGCATCTAGTCGATCTAAGCCTTCACACGGTCCTTGTATCATGGGTTTAGTCGATACAACCTTTGTCACACAAGTTTTGCATCTAGTTTCAATAGGATTTTCATATCCCCTAGGTCCCCTAATATCCCCCTCATTTCTGAGAACCGCATCAAAAAAATATCCTGGAATTCATGCAGCAGGTCCATGATTTTGGCCATTGTTTCCTCGTCCCAATAGTCCCAAATATTGGCAGATTTCAGGTGCTCTTCTGACTCAATGTTGACTTTCCTAATCTTCAGCGGCTGACTCATTGAATCCGTCAGTATGTCTGGTGTGGCAACATCATGGTTTCCTTCTGACTCGGAATTATTAACATTCCGCAACTCATCATCATCTACAGGTTCCCCAGATAGATTGTAACATGTCATCATGGATTGCATCAAGCAGTATGGATGTGGATCAACTAGGTATGTGACAGGGATGACCTTCAGCACTACGTCGCGGATGATTTGGAATGCATTATGTACCTCTGGGTTGGCATCTTGGAAACTAAACGTCTGCGCAAAGAAAATAGAAAAATCCTCCCAAGTTGTTATAGTTTTGTGCAGTTCTACCGCTACATACTAGAATCTCGGCATCTAGTCCAGAGTATGAACAAAAGCATGGACCCACTCATCTTTAGGCCGTGATGCCCATAAGGCTTAACATTCCATCAAGTGACTGGCAGGGTCATTCCGTCCATTGTATCTCCCAGCATGATAGACCTCTGAATCGCTAAAGTGCATTATCATCAATCTTCAACACTGTCCCTAGTCATGGATCATCTGCTTGTGCGTCACCCACCATTGGGTCGGGGTAGCCTTCAGTGCTACATCTACGGCCAATACCCTTTGTAGTTCAAACACTTTCTCTTGAAATTCTTGAAGGAATTCTGATAACTTTGGCAACCCTTCATAAATTGGAAACTCGACAGTCTCAGTTCCTACGCGATGAGAGACTGTGGAATCAACCCGCATTTCCTAAAGACACCTCATGTAGCCTATTTTTCCAATTTTCCAAAGCATCATCAAAATCAGAGGATGCAGAACTATTGTTGCACCATCCAAGTTCACCATCGACGGTAGGGTGGATATAGTGTTCAGAGATATTATAGGCATGATCCCAACTTCTACCGGCTTCATCCCTCGCAAGTTGAATATATCGATGTATTTCCTGAGGGTCCATGGGAGCAATGACCCTAACATCCTGGTTATCAAACGTCATAACCCATTTTTTGAAATTGATAATTGCCATGCTATCATTAGCCCACCCAATCCCTAGTAGTGCAGGATAGGAACCTCCATCTTCAACCACTTCTATCACATCAAAATTAGCATACGTTTTCATAACTTCAACATCAACAACTAGGTTTGAGACGTGACCAATGGGATGAACCTTTGCCTCATTTTCTAGTTGCAGCTATACCGGAGACCATCCCAATGTTGGCTTCCCCATCAGTTGAAAATTTTGTTTGGTCAGAATGTTTACATCTGATCCAAGATCCAGAATGACCGAGTCAACCTCATAATCTTCGATCTGGATGTTCATCATCATCTCCTTGCCTGTCTTCCTTGTTTGCAAGGAGTTCACCATGAAATCCTTCAATGTCTTATCCCGGTGGTATAACAAGTAGTCAATCTCGACAAGGGCTTCGGGATCCCTTGCTAGCGACAGACAACTCTCAAAGATCTATTGCTAGGATTTTGCGGTGCATGTTTATAATATCAGTATTCGGAATAGCCATAGATATCATTTTAAATATCAACGTTTCGGGTCCACAACAGGACTCATCTACTCTTCTTCACATTACACCATCCTGATGATGAGTCCTCTTGTGGAACCGAAACTTGGATATTTAAAATGATATCTGTGGCTATTCTGAATACTGATATTATAAACTCTCAAAGAACTGTTGCAAGGTACCATGCTTCCGTGATGGTCCCGCCTCTAGAGATGGATCAAAAGCAGACGACATGTCGATAATAGGTAACTTACCCAGATTTCTCTCGATCGCATGCTTGGCCTCGAAGAAGGTGTCTTTCTCCATCACAATATCAAATGCTACCTTTTTATTTCTAGCAAAACAAACTTGTTGAGTGATCCATCTTCTCTAGTTGTCACACCAGCGTGAGTGACAACCCCAATGTCGACATCCTTAGTTCGTGGTTTGACTGGAATTGTTGCAACCATCGATCCTTGATTCAAGTTCTGGGCTTGATTCAATGGTGGGTTCCGATTCACCGATTTCTTCGTCGGTTTATTCTGAGTCTGTGTCGGGATCTGATTCTGCATTGCTGGCTAGTTCTGTACTTGGAATGTTGGTTGGTTCTGAGTCTGCGCATTCTGCAACTGAGGAATGTTTCCATCCTACCACTTTGCAATCAACTAAGGGAAATTTTCAACATTATGATCATTGGCTGCACAGTATGTGTAGTGCACATGAGAACAATCCTTCTGGTAGTTCCTGAATACTCCATAGGTGTAACACTAGATTGATTCTTGACCTCGTCCTCCTCCTCGACCGAAGCCTCCTCCTTGTCCCCTGAATCCTCCTCGGACTCCCCCTTGCTGAAATTGAGGCTGGGCCAGCTGTTGTTGTGGGGGGTTTGGTTGCTGCTGGACATAGTGCACAACTTGAACATATTGTGGTAGAGTATGAATGAGCAGTACCTGATTATACTATGGTCGTGATGCAAACTGTGGTTGCACTACAAACTGTGGCTACGGTGCAAACTGTGGTTGCGCTGCGGACTGCAGTTACGGTGCAAACTGTGGATGTGATGTAAACTGTTGCTGCAGTTGCGATGGGATAAACTGAATCGAGGGTAGTGGTGTATACTACACTTATGCTACTGGCTGTTCCATTTGTGGCTGCGCTTGCATTTCTCGGGGGTCCTCACCTTTCACAAAGTATGAATCATATGTCCTTTCCTGGAGCAAGTCATAAGCTCGAAAGTTTTTATCGTCGTGTCCTACTGACCAAAAAAATTACAGTACAGACTCTCTGTCTTAGTAAATTTATTTTTCATGTAGTCATAGTTCTCATGTTGATGCCCATAGACTTGACATATGCAGCACCATGGTACACAAGTGCAGTGCAATGGGTTCGGGGTTCCTGAAAGAAAATAATTTTAGAACGTCGGACATGTATCCTTGGTGTGTCCGTCCGCATGACACTGGGTGCACCAAAGGTCATCATGATATTCCTTAGCCTTCTTGATATCTTACATTTGGAGCATCATATTGACCAACTATGCTTGAATATGGTTCATCCCGACCGCGGTTTCTCCTACCAGTGATGCTTCTAATTTCATCATGATTTCCAGAGCCTCGCGATGTGTCGCAATCTTTTGTTGCATTAGAGGTTGTCTGATATGTGGTACAAGCACGACAATGAACCACTCCTTGTGCTAGATGTTACTCATCTGGAAGTTGACTCAAGCCATCAACATCTTAAACCATTGATCAAAGTCCCAAATTGTTTCATTGGGGAACTGCTTGATTTCTTTCAACTCAATAATGTACTGAGCCTCAAACTTCGGCTTCTTGAATTCTTCAAATAACCCCTTACGAATCTCATCTAATGTTTTCGTTGTACCTCCCTGAGGAATCAACATGAATCTAATGTACCAATCCAACGCATGACCCCTAAGGGTGGTTTCCAGTTGGCTTTTCTTGAGATCGTCATCCACAGTCTTTTGGGTGGTCCATATCACCTCGCACAAGAACCAATATTGATCTGGGTCATCGGTTCCATTTCCATGAAATATTCATAGCTTCATTTCATCTCCTACCATTCTAGGCCTTCTTCGTCCAGCTGGTACTCTACTGCTAGACTGTTGCTGACATGTCAGGCAAGTCGACATAGAATGCGTTTTTCTTCCTAGTGGTGGAGTAGTGCGTGAAGGTGTGGACATGTTATTGCTGGGGTTCAAGCCTGCCATTATTCTGGCCATATCCTGGTCCTGGTCATCCTCATCGCCACTTAAAGGTCTCTTTGTCCCATGTTGTTGTTCTTCGTGGCATCGCACTTCGATCATAGCGGGACCTTCTCCTATCCTCTATCTCTTCTCTTGAAACCTTGCTCCTCCTCTTATACAACCACTTGTTTCCTCAGTGACCTTCACAATCTCGCCAGAAATCATTCCCATCTACCCCTTACCTTTCCATGTGTCTCCCCCCTTTTATCACGATGTCTACATCCTCTGCACACCAGAGTTCCACTACTCTTGGTCCATATTCAGAATACTTTTTACGGACAAGATGTTTAATAGATAGCTACAGAGACAAAAAAATTCTACCTCGCGGTACATTAAATAACCCCCTTTCTGCTTCGCTAAATGACTTATTGGTATCAACTACAAACTTGGTAAAGTATCCCTCCAGGATACTGTCGAACAACACCTCAACAAATCGTGATGCCCTATTGTCTATTTCTTGTAATTCCTGGATCATCTTCGGAGTCCAAGCTGTCGGTTCTCCTCCTTGGAAGTTTTTATTCTTAGAAGCGAACTTCACCAGCCACTCATAAAAGATTATAGGAAACTCATAGAAGAACCATTCGTGAGGACCGTCATGAATTTATCTGTCCAACCAATTTCCCGTTGACAGCTTCGGATTCTGATTTTCTGTTTTAGTAAACTCTCACAATTTTAGACCAAACCACTCCTCGATCTCCGGTTGAGTCGGTTGCCAAAACATATCCTCCTTTCAATCAGAACTTGGTCCCAGTAATGGAACCATTGTTGGAAAAAAACCCACCAACAAATCCTCGTCGATAGGGGTTCTCACTCTATCGATGCCCAACTAGCACGATCTCCCTAAGCACCGGCCCAGACAGTTTTACCCTACCCATCAACATCTGCAGAGCGGATGAAGTCTCACCCAATATTTTCAAGGGAGAGCTATGAGAGCCAAGTTTTCAGTAGTAATAAGGGAATATATGTCATCCACGGCTTTGACATCATAACTATTAGATTACAGAACTAAGATAGTTATCACAATTCATCTTCACAACTATGGATCTAATAGATCACATTATTCATTTATCGCAGCAGTATCATTCATAAAACAACTTTAATAAGCTTCATCATCATTCATCATAATTGCGACAAAATTGGGATAGATCGCATTGTCAGTTCATTGCGGCAACATCAATAAATCATAAAGAGATTGAATACACTTCTCATTGACATCACAGCAGAGAAAACAAGAAAACATAAGACAACATTTAGGCAACAACCATCATGTCATATTAATTCTGCGCAATAGATCCAAAACAGATAATTCTTCTCCACAGCAAGAGATTGATTACATCCCAAAATTTAGTATCTGATATAGAAAGATCATAGATTGTTCAAAACATAAGACTCATCAAGACCATAGACAGATCACAATAGATTGATCACTCTCAGATATTGACTTCGACTTGTATCGTGTTGATCATGATTCTCTTACAACTGCAAAGTTAGCTTTATATATACGCTTGTGCCTTTACATCAAAGGTCCACTTATAACTAAATTCTAACCACTAATGACCTATTTCCACAAAACGTGGTCAATTAATACATTAAATATTCAAAAGTGGTTATCCTTCTGCCCATCGTGCTGATCTGGCCTTGCGCGGTGTCACGTGAGCTTGTGTAGCTTCCAGGACACTGCACAACTCACTTACCCAAAACCCCTGCCAACAACCACATGAGGGGGACTTCATTTGTATATATTTGGAAAAAAGGGATTGAATTTGGGATGTCAGGTGCACATGTTGATGGCATGGATGTGTTGAAGGTTAGAGAAGTGGATAAGGAGTCTAAGAACAGAGCTGGAGAGGTGACAATATGAAACTAGTTGAATGTGATACATATAGATTCAAAGGTCACTATTTGGCTGAACTCAATGATCTTTGAGACCTTGGTAACATCATATTTTAGGCCTTAGTTGTAATTTTTTCCTCATAAGTTTCTTTGAACCTACACTTTTACTAGATTAATTTTGGTTTCTTGTAGTTGTTTATATTGTCAATTTGCATTAGGATGCATATTGTCTTGTCATCTATCTTGAGAACATTATGATTCACTTATGTACCAATATCATGTGGATGTTTTGAATGGTTGACATCCCTTGAAAATATACAAATCCATTAATCTGTAGTGAAGAGTACAATGAAAGGGCCAAGGAAATATGATTTTATTTTGTATAGAGAAAGGGCCAAGGTAAAGTGTTGAACATGTCCATGGAAAATAGTTCATAAGACATTATTTTATATTTTTAGAGGAATCAATCATGTGTGTAAGTATTCTATAGCTTATCAATATCAACAACGCATACACATAGGCAGAATTACAACATGCAAATTCATATTTATGGTTTTCGTTTTCATATTTTGATAGTATCTCTTGTTTTGTTTTTCTATGGATTGGAAGTATTCTTCAAAGACTCCTAAATATTATGTTGTTCTAATTGCATGAATATAACACTGTTCTGTGTGATCAATTGAATAAATATTTGATCATATTTAAGTTTAACTACAATGGAACTACTAATTTATTAGTCATTCAAAAATCATATGAGGACAAGGGACATAGTAAAACTGTAAATGAAGGATTCCTTTCATTTGCAATCATTCTCAAATTATACCTAGAACGTTCTAATGTTTTTCTGCATGATTCCACTATAGATGTTCTGATGTTGGATTCCTCAGTAGATACTAGGAATTTGATCTCCATCTATGCACTCTCAATATGGAATAGGTGCACATGCACTAGATCCTATATTCTATGCCTATCATGGACCTTATATTGATATTTGGTTTTGTAGGGTCGGTGTAAGAATAGTTTTTAGTTGGCGATATAAATTTACGGTGAAGGTGGTGGATGGTGGGGGTGAAGGTGGTTAGAATCCCACCACATATAACACTAATTAATGTAGATGTAAATGTAAATATCAGGCATTCCAGGTTTTAAAATGTCTGCATTAAATTTTTTTCAAATACCAAGTATCCCAACATTGGCTCTACAATAATACCCCATATTTCTCAACCAGTCACATGGAATATAAATGGATCAGAATATTGGAAACGTTTAGATAGTGGCAACATATATAATTGTGGATATCATCAAGTTTAGTTAAAATTCAAAAATAGAGGCAAGGAAAACACAGTCTTGAAGTAATATGTAGTCAACCATGAATCAAACACAAGGATACACAACATTTTAGTAGGTATAGTAAAGAACTCAAGGTGGAAATTTTGTGACAATTACTCCACATGTGAATGAAAAAATAAATTTAAACTAGTTTAAATATTGAAGGATCATGAGACAAAGAAAAGTAAATCCTATTTCCAAATAAAGAAGCTAAACAAGATGTGTTGCATGATGCACAATTCCTTTTACAATCTATATAGTTACAAATATTGACAACCTCAAATATGAGGATATGAAATTGGATTTGAGAATGATCAAGGAGGAATTAAAAAGATTACGTAGGAATTCCACAATGTGGGAATTAATGATTAAATGCATCATTGAAAGGTTGAAGTCCAAAGGATGTAGTGGAGAAGTGGGTATCTTTGTTGTTGGTTTTATGTGTTTTGTTTTCCAATTGTGTTATGTATTATCATAGTTATGTCTTTCTTTCCATGTAACTTATGTTAAGTTCACAATATTGGAATGAAGTTATGGGAAATATTTCTCTTGGTTTCTATTTATCAAGTCTAGGTAACTTTACATGCACAGAATATAAATTACATAGATTAAAAAAATATGATATGATTTAATATATCAAACAATAAAAAATCCAGATGGAAAATTCATGATTTTGGGGGCATTGATGTCTTGTTACGAATTTGTTCATAACCTTTTCTAAAGGTAATGAAATAAAAATTTTCAAAGATCCACTTGATCTATCAAAGAGATATTTCCATCAATATATGGAATTTGTCTTGTAGTAGCCCAAGGAGTGAGAAAATGCTTATAGAAAGTCAAGGTACATGTTGCCTTGTTGTGTCAAATACTTGTTGAGATTCAACTAATTATATATCCTCTGGTATATTGAACCAATGTATCTATAATATAAATGGAACAATAATACAATTAGCAATCCAGAGAAAAAGAGAGCAAAAAATAAAGTATTAGAGTAATATGATCCCCATTATCCTATCAAAGAGTTCTCATTGGAGATGAGAAAGAGTTCTCATTGGAGATGAGAATACAATATAGTTGCATATAATGCAAGAGAGAATTCAAGTAAAGATATAAGCTATGAAGTCCTTATTAATCAATTGAATACATGAATGAATTCATGATCAATGAGGTGCAAGATTACATTTATAGGTAACCAAGCTAGGATTAATTACAAACACAATCATAAGAGCTAGTTTAAATTCAAGAGAAAATGGCCCTAAATATCCAATCACACCCTCCTTAGCAAGAAAACTTGACCATTCATTATCAATCTAGTGTTTAACTAGGCCATAATATCCTAGTGTGCCCCTATAAGGAAATGAACTTGACCATGCATGAGCAGTATAATGTTTAACTAGATTAGAATAGTCTCATGAAGTAATTATGTCATGCATGGGAAAGCAATGTTAATTGGAGCTATAAATTCAAATCATGTAGTTAACTACATCATGCATGACTTAATGTAGGTCTAATGAAGAGCTATGGAATTCTAGTGGGGTATTATAATTGAATACTAGTGCATAGTTCTAGAAATAATTGAGAAGTATGTTGACCTTTTGCATACTCAAGAAAAAAGAATAAAATGACAAGTTTGCAATGAAAGAGGGGTGTGATTTGGAAGAAGCTAGAAGAGGTTGGACTGGATGTTCTACTGGTGATAAGGTGACATAAGAGATAGAAGATCATCCATAGGTATATTTGATTCCGGATTTTCACTATTTGTTTATAGCATTTTGTAAAGAATGAAGAGATCAACTTAGACAAGATTCATTTGACTAGTCCATGGAAGAGATTTGATTATAGTGAATTCTACATTGTCATTGTCTATTGTATTTATTGTGATTACAACCAAACAGATTTGTAACTATAAGAGCACATTAGTAATAACTAAATTATTATAGCCATTTCAAAGCTAGAGTTGTTTTGGAGATGTTTTCCAAGGGGGGTATGGAGCAAGCTCAACATACACTTGAAATGGTGTGGCAAAAGTATGGGTATGTCAAGAGTTTATGAGAAAAATGATTGACAAAAAGTGTAGCCAATTGAGGAATGTTTGTGGGAATACCTTCACAATGTATTTATAGGGTGATCCAAGACTTTGTTACCCATAGTAATGGTCCATGGTATTTGTCCATGTTTTTTTTACCCATTCTCATTTTAGGGTTTTTTGGTACTTTTTGGAGAGGGTGGGGTTATGATGCAAGAAATGCCCATCTTCCCTGTATTTATGGGGGAAGGAATAATAGTGTTTTGGATCAATTTTGGTGTAATTTAATTGTGAAGGTCAAAATAGAGGGAATAATGGTGGGATTATGATGTATAATTGTGGTTTGGACCATAGAGAGATATGTGGAAAATTGATGGTGTTAACACTCTAGATTATGGATCATCAAACTGCAAAATTATTGGATCCATGACTTGTCAAAAATACAAACAACCCTGAGTTTAAGGATTAAATGTTTTGTTTCTTTGATTAAATCATATTCTAACCATCCATGCACCATTTGTAACACTTACCACCATTATACACACCAGTGTACCCATATGAATAGGGTCTGCCATTTACTTCAAACCAATAATCAATGTGACCCCAACGCGACTGCTATGGCACAACAAAATCCTACACCACAAGGTCCTCCTCCTATAGTGCTGCAAAAACCCTTACCCAACCAAGGGATGGTTGCAACCAAACCCTTGGAACCAAAAAATGCTGCAACCACTTCTGCGGCTCCACCCATTGATCCTGGTGTCCATCATCTTATGATGTTATCATCTAATGTCAGCCTCCAGACTCAATGAACCCAGTATGGCTACACCACAAAAACTGTTAACCCCCTGAATACATATACCTCCACCACTCCTTATATGTCTTTTCATTTTCTAAGAACCCCCAAGGATGAGACTACAAAAGTCCCGTGGTTCCCTTTGTGTCGTGATGCAAAAAAATCCACTTCCAGAGCTGTGCTCAATTACAGTGTATTCAATGACTTGACCTAGTATCCCTCAGCCATGTCTGCTCTTGAAGTTATCAAAAATTTTCCTTCACAATGCAATGATTTTGTTTCCATGTTAGGTTCCCTAGATCCCTCTGATTCTCGATTGATCACTTTCAACTTGGATCAAGGAAAACCCTGAATGCCATCATCTGTAGCCTTCCAAGTTTTGGTTACTATTCAGAATTTGGTCATTAATCAGTGCATCATCGATGACAAATCATCCACCTATGTTATGTCAAACTTTATTTGGCAGAAAATTGGATCCCCAACCCTCAACCTTTAATAATTTCCCTTTGTTCCTACGATGGCCATGCTTCTCAACCCCAAGGAGTTCTCACAAGTCTCCTCATCGAGTTAGCTGAAAATACTATGTTGATTTACAATGAGTTTGTCAATGCCCAACTCGATGACAACCGCCTCCTAGGACACAGTTATATGTATGTAATGCGAGTCATTTCATCTGCCATCTTTCGACTCTTGATGTTCCCTCATGATGGGAAGATCATGACCATCGACCACATGATGTATTATGATCCTAAGGGACCAGCCACATCAGAATAGGTCCTCCCTACTGTCGACACTAACATGGAAAGTGTTTCCATACCTTCCCTATCTGCTACTGGCTTGGTTTTATTTTCCAACTCTCCATTGATGGAAACCTTTTTGTCCTTACCACCTCCTCCTTCACTGAGAGACATATCAAATTTGTGCACTATCATGTCCAGTAATGTTCCTACCTCCTCGTAGCCACAGTCACAACCTCAACCATAGTCCTCGAGGAACTATTAGGGTTCATTCCTCATACACACAATCCCCTTCCTTTTTTCACCTTCTGGTATTGTGAGTAAGCCATTCATGGCTACTCTCAACCTTTTGGGCTTCACTTTGGGTATTCCCGTGTGGTACCTTGATCCCCCCACCATTCTCCTGACACCATAAGTCATGCTGACTCCCATCCAACCTATTGAGATGATGTGGCACTCACCTCTTGGTACACCAATGATTGCTTTTGTCTCTACTCCTACGCCCCCTCCTCCCAAGAAGATTGGGGGAAATACTGCCAAAGCGATGACAGACCCACACAATCCTCCTACATGTTTGTTATGTGATATTCAAGGCCATGTGACACACAATTGTCTCAATTTCCCTATTCTTCGCACCCACATTCACACTATAGTAGAGACTGATGATGCCCCAATGGTCAACATCCCATACCTACCTGTGGTTAAAAAGAAATCACTACAAACCAAACACCCATGTGCAATTTGTACCCTATATGGTCATTATTCACACCATTTCCCAAACTTTCCTAAGTATCGGTCACTCCACAGTGACTTTCACAAGAACTCATGCAAGTTCGACAATACTGTCCTTGAGGAGATCCACCTTCTGGCATCTTCCTTGGACACAACCAATACCATTGACACGATCTCTATCTCCAGTAACTCTTCCCCCTCCTCGGCCATAGAAGATCCATCCGATTTATCTACACAATTCTTTCATAATGACGAGGAGATCCTTGAATCCCTTTCAACTAAAGAATATCCTTGGGATGATTTGCACCATCGCTCCTTCATCCCCGATGATCCTTCTTCATCATCGGACCAATTCTCTGTCGAAGCAAAAGACTTCATCCATGGAAGTGTGGATTGGCTTAAAAACCAAATCCCAACCTTGGACACTTTTGAAGAAGAAAAATGGCTAACATTTCACCAACCATAAATATCAATATATCAACTACACCCGGGACAGTTGAAGATATTACCCTTGGAGTGTCTTTCTCCCCAGAAGAAGTCTCTTCATACAAAGCAATTTTTCAGGAGTTTCGTGATATTTTCACCTGGTATTATAAAGATATTCCTGGGATTGATCCATCCATCGTTGAACATCATATCGATACATGTCCTGATGTTTCCCTTGTTCCCTAAAATCAACAACCCATCCACCCATCAAAGTCCCTGCCGTCAAATATGAGATCGAGAAGCTGCGTAAAGCAGGATTTAGTATATGCCATTGCGTATACCACTTGGGTTTCCAATCCTGTTCTCGTTTCTTTTTTTTATCATTGAACTCTACCTTATGCTCTGGATGATCTAACGTTGGTGGTTTTTCACGTAGTAGGGGAGAAATCCCCACTACATGAGGTATTCACGTAGTATTTGATGAGTGTAAGATTTAGTTAGTAGGGTTGAATTCTTATGAACAATCAAGGCCCTACCTTTTTTAATCTAAGCTCTTTAAAACATCGATTCTCAAGTTGTCAATGCAAATGATCGAGTTCCAATGGTGATTCTAGAGTTTGATATCATTTGAAGGGTGACTCCTGTACTTGTGTTCCATTTTTTTGTCCCTAGGAAAATGTTTTAGCGTGCCAATTAGGGAGGCACTTGTCAATGGACATGATGTTGTCATCAAAATTAACTTATTATTTATCTCACACAAGAGTTTAGATGCATGCGATTGTATTTGATGTGGGAGCACACAACACTCTTGTACTAGCAACTTTGAAAGTTTAGTTTCATGGTTTATATACAACAATAACTATGTTTTAGAACTTATGCTTCCTAAAATACCACACATCTAGTATTTTATTATCTAAATGGTTCTTGGGTCAATCCTTATGGTTCCCATTTTGGCATTTTACTAGGAGCATGTAAAGTTCACCCTCATGTGCAACAAGGAAACCCATTGAGATAGTACAAATAATTTGAGTACAAATCATGCAGATGGAAGATAGGAAAAGTATGAATTCTTAGACACCCAATCCAATGCTCGACAGATCGCTAAAATATATGTGTCCATAGGTATTATAGAGGGGAATGTTTGGGATTGTGCATCTCTGTAATGGGTGTGAAGTTGTTTCAACTAGGTTTATTAAGATGCTCAAGGTTCATGATTATGTCAATAGTACTGACATAGATCATGTTCATGCACTTAGAAAGAGAGTGCTTGCTTGAGCTCTGATGAGTGATTTATTTGGAAAGAGTGCTAACTGATGTAGATAGAAAGGAGGATCCATACGCATGTTTCTAAAGAGCATGGTGTGCTGGGGTTTTTTCCTTCATTATAGAAGGAAATCCTATTGACCTAGGAGTTTCCTTCAGTTACAAGGATAATGTAGTTACAATTTCATTTTTTGGATATGGGACTTGCAATAATGGACAATTCTGTGAATGCTTGAACATGGATTTCCTTTGGAATCTTCCAGTTGTTTTTGATCTTGACAACAATCAGTGGGATATTGGAATGTACCACATGAGGGGGGCTTCAGTTGTATATATTTGGAAAAAAGGGATTGAATTTGGGATGTCACATGCTCATGTTGATGGCATGGACGTGTTGAAGGTTAGAGAAGTGGCTAAGGAGTCTATGAACAGAGTTGGAGAGGTGACTATATGACACTAGTTGAATGTGATACATATAGATTCAGAGGTCACTCTTTCTCCAACCTCAATAATATTTGATACCTTGGTAACATCATATTTTAGGCCTTAGTTGTCATTTTTTTCTCATAAGTTTCTTTGAACCTACACTATTATTAGATTAATTTTGGTTTCGTGTCGTTCTTTATATTGTCCATTTGCATTAGGATGAATAAGGTCTTGTCATCTAGCTTGAGAAAATTATTATTCACCTATGTACCAATCTCACGTGGATGTTTTGAATGGTTGACATCCTTTGAAAATATACACATCCATTAATATGTGGTGAAGAGTACAATGAAAGGGCTAGGGAAATATGATTTTATTTCATATAGAGAAAGGGCCAAGGTAAAGTGTTGAACATGTACATGGAAAGGAGTTAATAAGATATAATTTTATTTTTTTAGAGGAATCAATAATGTTTGTAAGTATCCTATATCTTATCAATATCAACAATGCATACACATAGGCAGAATTATAACATGCAAATTCATATTTGCAGTTTTCGTTTTCATATTTTGATAGTATCTCTTGAAAATAAGTTTCTATGGATTGGAAGTATTATTCAAAGACTCCTAAATATTCTTGTTGTTCTAATTGCATGAATATAACAGTGTTATGTGTGATTAATTTAATAAATATATTTAAGTTTAATTACAATGGAACTACTAATTTATTAGTCATTCAAAAATCATGTGAGGACAAGGGACATAGTAAAACTGTAAAGGAAGGATTTCTTTCATTTGCAATCATTCTCAAATTATCCCCTGAATGTTCTAATGTTTTCCTGGTTAAAAATGATGCCACTGTAGATGTTCTGATGTTGGATTCCACAGTAGATCTGGGGAATTCTATCTCTACCTATGCATTCTCAACATGGAATAAGGTACACATGTACTAAATCCTAGATTCTATGCCTATCGTCAACACCTTATATCGATATTTGGTTTTGTAGGGTCGGTGTAACAATGGTTTTAGTTAGCGATGTGGGTAATTTGTAATTGAAAGTGTGGGGAATTCGCAATGTAGTGAAAGGTAGTGAGAAGAGGTTAGATATAAATTTACGGTGAAGGTGGTGGATGGTGGTGGTGAAGGTGGTCAGAATCCCGCCACATATAACACTAATTAATGTAGATGTAAATGTAAATATCAGGAACTCTAGGTTTTAAAATACCTGCATTAATAATTTTTCAAAGACCAAGTATCCCAACATTGGCTCCGCAATAAGACCCCATATTTCTCAACCAATCACATGGAAGATAAATGGCTTAGAATATTAGAAAAATTTAGATAGTGGCAACACATAAAATTGTGGATATCATGAAGTTTAGTTAAAATTCAAAAATAGAGGCAAATTAAAACATAGTCTTGAATTAATATGCAGTCAACCATGAATCAAACACAAGGATACACAACATTTTAGCAGGTATAGTAAGGAACTTAAGGTGGGAATTTTGTGACAATTTGTTAAGAACCCGTGTCAACCCTCCTCTTTATTTTGTTAGTATATTTTATTGGACACATATGATTTGTAAGTCGCCCCGTTAGTATGTTGTATTTTTCCACTTTAATGGGGATTAATAGTTGATGTTAAGTCGTCCAGTTAGTATGTTGTATTATCCCACATTCATGGGGAGTAATATTTGTTTAGATTAGACTTAGTATATAACTAATATAACTAAGTGTTGAGGCCAATGAAATCATCCAAGAGTTATTTTGTATTGAGCTTGCTCAAAGGAGGTTGCCCCCTCGAAGTGGCCCGTGATCAATAGAATCTCTTTTGTGCTCCAATATTTCTGTTATATCATACATTTTCATTTTCTATTCTAGGAAGTTCTCCACATCTGGTATCAAAGCACTTTCCTTGGAACAAGTGGGAATTTTTTTTTCTAAAAAAAAAACAGAGGCAAAAATTGGGTGGTGACTTTCAGCTCAATTTCTGAAACTTTCTACATAGAATCAGAAGAAACAAGTTGCATATCTGAATTCCTCTTGCAAAAATACGTAGTTTCAAAAAAAACAATTTCCTTTGGAGTTCCAGAAGTGGAGATATCGTGGATTTAAAATCAACAATTTTTAAGAATTTCAGTGACGGCCGCGGAAATTGCAGAGCAAAAATATTTTGATCAGGTGCCCAGATTTGTATTTCGATTGTGAGGGTAGAAGCAAACTGGTTGTTCTAGTTCTAGAAACAGGCTATAATAGCAATTCTGAGCAATATAGATCAAGTTATGCTGATTTTAAAATTTCGTCTCAAAACCCTAACTCTAATTATGGGTTTTTTGGGCATCGGGTGGAATTTCTACCACATTTTTTCTAGCATTGTAATTATTGTAGTAGTTCTTCTTCTTGCAGTGGTACTATTCATTCGGATCAAGGAATAAACCTTATCCGCTTAACTGTGGGAAGTACTTGGGAATAACCCTAAAACTCATTGTGAGGAGTACCAGAGGAACCCCGAAGTAGCTGGCCATTGAGAGGAATTGCCGATCGAAAAGGGCAACGACCCCCACCAAATTGACTAGATTCGCATCCATGAGGAAAACCAAAGAGTTGTCATTTTTGGCCAAGCGTTTAGCAATTTTACCTGCGCCGTGAAGTGAGAGGTACTGCCCCAATACTCAAACCTAAGACAACCTTGGTGGCCGAGTGACTACCTTTGAACCATTAGGAAGCCGAATATACCTGGGGTCCATATCTATTTACAACTGATAACGCACAGAATTCCAGAATTGTCACTGATCATGTACTCCATTTCAAGTTGATAAAGCACAACTTTCTTTCACCGCCACAGATCATTTTTTCAAAAAAAAAAACCGAGTATAAATTTCTATTTTTTTTAGCCATATCTTCCTTGATTTAGCTCCATTTCCGTTTAAAATTCATAGTCAGCCCCGTCATTTCCATTCAGCATATTTCATTCATTGAGGACCATATCCCAAATTCCACTTCTTGAAGCTCGAAATTCCACATTTTTCATAACTTTTTCAATTCTCACCCAATTGCCTTCAAATTTTGCCACAGTGTTTGTTTTTGAATTCTGCTTCATTGTCCCTCTCTGAAAAAATTTCCCATTCTTTCACCCCACTTCTGAACTTCGCATTTTCTGTTCCTTGTCCTTCATAAAGTGTCCCAAACCTATTCAACTCCAATTACCCACCCACATCTTTCCCAACTCAAAATTTTTCTTTTCTAAAACCCTCTCTATTTTTGTTTTTCTACCCATTTCCCAAAAAAAATTTATTGTGGTTGTCACCTATGCCAGAGAAAATAGACACATGGAAGAACTTGTCACCCTTAAAACCAAACTCACGAATTTGGATCACATATTTCTCGACCTCCATCTTCAGCATTTAGCCATGAGCAACCGCCAACAGCTTGAGTCTTCTGTAGACACCGAGTTCTCTTCTTCCAACAACTTTCATGGGCCGAAGATTGATTTCCCTCACTTCAATGGTGATGATCCAACTAGATGGATACATAAGGCAAAACAATACTTTAAAATGCATAACACTTTTGATGTCACCAAAGTTTTACTTGCATCATTTCATTTGGAACGTGAAGCCCTTCAATGGTTATGTTGGTACATCAAGGATCATGAAGAGCCCCAATGGACAGATTGTTGCCAACTCCTTTTACATCGATTTGGCCCTAGTGGTTTTGATGAATTCACAAGAGCACTCACCAAACTTCGCCAGACTAGCACTGTGAGAGAGTATCAGACAGAATTTGAGAAATTAGTCAAGCACATAGAAGGATTTTTTGATGCATTCTACAGGAGTTGTTTTATCAGTGGTCTTAAGGATACAATCCGATCTGAGGTTAACATGTTCTGTCCCAACACAATGATGGAAATCCTAGGGTTGGCTAAGTTGGCGGAGGACAAGATCAGGGCTCAGCAATGCCCCAAATCCATTTTTGTTCCATTCAGAAATACGGTTTCCCAAAGACATCCAATCCCTCCAACTCCTAGACCCACTCCTATCAATCCTTTGTCTGAAGCTGATATGCGAACACGTAGGGAGAAAGGACTTTGTTATAATTGTGATGGGAAATTCACCTGGGGACATCAATGTACTGAACAAATGCTCTATCTCTTGGATGTGGTTTCTTTGCCTGCACTTGAACTTTGTGAAGCTGTTCAAGATCTAATAGATGACTAGGTCGACATTCAGCAGCTGCCTATTGACCCTCATTCTCATGAAGAACACCTAGAGATATCTCTCCATGCATTAGCCAGAGTCACTGCCCCACAAACCATGCAGGTCAAGGGTTTCTTCAAGAAGATTCCTCTTACGATACTCATTGATTCTAGTAGCACCCATAACTTCATTGACCCTCAGATTGCCAAACAAGCTGATAGTTTTGTCCATCCTTTCTCCATCTTTAAATTCATGGTTGCCAATGGGAGCACCTTGCCTTGCAAAGGAAAGGGTCGGAATGTGTTTATCTCTATTGGAGATTATAACTTTCACTCTAACATGTTTGTCATGCCTCTAGGAGGATGTGATGTGATTTTGGGAACTCAATGGTTACGCACCCTTGGACCCATATTATGGGATTTTGCTGAACTGTGGATGCAATTTTCAGTTAATGGGAACAAACACACATTCAAACCACAGTTCTCATATCGAGGATGTTGTTTTGACAGATCTGTCTACATGTTGAAGTTTGAACACTAGTATTCATTTTCTTATTACCCTCAAGGAAGTGGCCAAGTTGATTCTGTCAACAAGATCCTCAAAACCATGCTCCAAGGAATGGTGGACAAACATAAGTCCAACTGGAACTTTCTCTTTTCATCCCTTTGGGCCTATTGAACATCGACTAAATCCACCATTGGTTTTACCGCATTTCACTTAGTCCATGGTGTGGAGTCGGTTCTTTCCATTGAGTGCCAGATTCCATCACTTCACCTTTCCGTCGAGCTTCTACCAAATACTTCACTACTAAAAGAAGGGCTACTTATGCTTGAAAAAATCAATGAGGACCATCGTGCTTCTCTCTAAATCATTGAATCAACAAAGACCCTGTCTAAGTCCCATTATGAATCCCATGTCCACCCATGCACCTTCAGCGAGGGAGACCTTGTCCTCGTTTACGACCAAGCCCATGATAATACTGGAAAAGGGAAGTTTGAATCCATGTGTTGTGGCCCTTATGTCATCCATCAATGTCTCGACGAGGGGGGATATATCCTTGTTGACAATGACAGTTTCCTCTTGAAGTTTCCCCACAACATGCTCTACCTCAAGAGATTCTATGCCTAATTTTTCTCACCATACAAACCCATGTATCATAGTTTTTCTTTCTTTTTTCGCATCATTTTTTTCCACAAGTCTCACAACTTGTTTCCTTGGTTTTTCTAGATGGATCCTACCTTTCATTGCTATGTTGGTTTCGCTAACGGTGCAAGTATATGGTCTCCTAATCTCGCCTCGGCTACGTGGGTCATTTATTCCCCGTCACATGAGTTGATCCATATTGACGAAATGTGTGTCGATGGCCTCTTGACCACCGCCCTTCACTTGAGTATTTTTCCAAAAATCCCTAAAATCCCAACTGCTTGTCTCCTAGTTGAATAACTACTACCACATACGTGACCCTTGCCACTTTAGAAATTTCCTAGACACTAGAGACTTGGTTAGACATTCTGAATCCATTTCATTCATGCATGTTCCCAGAAATATCAATAGTGTAGTAGACCAAATGGCCAATGACGTTCTAGAGTGGCACATCAATCACGGCATATAGGAAATAAATTGCATCATGCATCATCATATAGTTATGCATACATATGTCATATAAATCATATTAGCATCATCATAATCATAAACGAGACTCATAAAATCCCATAAAAACACATAAAAAGATGCCTCCACATTCATATATATATCATATCATAATGTTCAGTACAAAATGAGAAGCTACACATGCTTTCTTGTCTAATCATACATATCATAAAAAAATCCCCATGCTCAAATGCATTGGGCACAGCATCACAAGCTACTAGTCCGAGTTGTCCTCCTTTGACTCTATGTCCTCATCTGATTTCTCCTCCTCATTGAATCTATCCTCCTCTATTAGCATGTAACCATGTGCCACCTCTCTGACATACTCAACGGATACTACAATCCTCCTCATGATAGAGATCCACTCTAGAGGATCCCTATAGCACACGACGATCAGATAGTGGTTAAGGTACTGTGATTCGTCATCAATGACCCCCTCTCATAACCCCTCCATGTTCAACCATAGTAAGTCTAGTGTCACACTCTAGTGCTTCCTCTTCCCATGAGCGCATGGATCTAAACCCTCCACCCTTCGCCTACGTCACTGGTACCCCATTGTAGGGTGCAGTCCCATGTCTGCACATGCACACAGTACACCATTAGTATCTATCACATACATCATCTAGCTAGCACTATGCTAGCACACTATATATGAATGCAAACACAAAGCATCATGTATACGTACCGTCAGGTCCCAAGACCTACCCTGTAGGTTGAGGCATCTTTGGATCTCCCTGGTAATCCATCCCTGCGTATGGGTAGTCCACTATGAGGGCTAGAAGCTGCCGCCACTTTGAAAAAATATCCTGGGTGAAGAAACGACCCACCAATACGCTTCCCTATCTACATCTTGCACCATATCCTTATGCGAGGCTCGCAATATCGCCCATCACACACTGCTAGATGCGGTCGCAGTGTAGGTAGTCACTCAAATAAAAAAGAGCACAAGAAGGAGGGGAAATAGAAATCCCACCGTCCAAGCTAGCCTGGTTCAGCACACACTAAACCATATTCAAGTACATCTGGGCCCATCCATAGTAGGTCCCCCTCAAGACACTCTCCACCATTAGTACTTGATTTCCTGAGATCTTGTTTGGCACCTTCAACCCCATTATGCACAACACCAATTTTTCCACTGCTTGAGTCTCCAGACTCTCAGTGTCGCACACCAGTATGTACGACATATGCACATATGCTGAGTCATAGAAATTCCTCACACATAGGTCATCCATCAGCACCCCCCTCGAGAGAGTTGACGTCTGATCATTGATCATGCCCTATAGTGGGAGTCCATTCAGAAAGTACACATCTCGAAGGGTGATCTCCAATCTCTCACCCTAGATGATGAAATACTCTGAGTCTTGATCCCAATAGCTCACCATATTGTTCAACAAAAATTTTTCTTAACACATCAAGGGGATATGAAAGAAATTTAGTAGCCCACACTGGGAGAGCATGTCTTGTACCATTCCATCATCCTCCATGTCATCTTCGAGGTCCCCAATGTTTCATTCTCGCCACTTGAATCAAGGTATCCTACACATCCACAAATTCCTTTTCAGACCCAACCATACAAAAATTCCCACTCTATGCTAGGTTGCACATGTTCGACCCATTTGTGCAACCCAAGTCATGAAAACCTGCCTAACAGGTGCGATTGGGTCACTCTTATCTGTTGACCCGGTGTGACCTGGTTTGCATCTGTCTCCCTGACAGGTGTGACCTTGGTGATGCCTATCTCCCTGATAGGTGCAACCTAGTCATTCGTTTCTTCTTGATAATTGCAACCTGGGTCTCTCCTTTTCCCTTGAAAAGTGTGACCCAACCCCAAGAACCATTCAGGCTCAGCCATGGCCCCCAAAGTGAGGAAAACCAAAAAGCACACCACCAAGAAAGATGGTCTTGGTGAGAGCTCTTACTTCCAACTCTCAGATCAAAAAACCATCAGTCTAGTCAAAAGAAATCAACAGTTGTGTTTTCGGTCCCTCCACTCCAACTCATCACTACACAGTGAAAATTAAAAGTGTCATGTGCCCCCCCTATTTATAGGCCTCATTTTGGTATAGAATTTCTTTTGTGCACCATAGAGTTGTATGGAATCTATTTTCTACGTCATTCACATCACCAGGTTTAGTTTTTTGTCCTTTATCTTTTGATGAGAACCATGTCTCAAACTCCCCCTTCGAATTTTTGGGCCATTTTCGAGAGTCATCTCGATTTACATGCCACCATGCGAATCACACCATGCACATACTGGCATGTTCACGAGACATATGCTCCATCCATACTGCAAAATTGGCCTTATTTTACCGTCGTCCATCATCCTACAAGGAGGCCCCACGAGTGTTCCATTGTTATTCATATCAGTCTTGTTCACAGCACCATCCTTTTCGGTACATCGAACACTTCCTCCTTTCTTGACTGACCATTACAAAGTTTCTGTTAAGATCTTTTCTAAATCTTAAAAGAATGAAAATATTGTCGAGCACGCTTGCTTCCTTTCACGGTCGTTAAAGTATTTTAAAGTTCATCTACATGGCCTCATTTATCTCCTTTTTCAGACTACATAGACTATCAAAAGAAAATGACCACCCTAGCACCTTCTAGCTAGGAACGTTTCCCTTTGTATGCTTTTATGCTTTCTTAGCCAATGGGACCACAACTTATGAAAAATCTCACTAAGGGTTGTATTTATTCTCTTTTCCAACAATCTCATTAAGAAAATATTACTGAGTAAATAGGGTTTCGTTCATGCTCGTAAAAGTATTTGGACCATCCAATTAGTATAGGTTTAACCTTTTATGACCTGGTTGGACTACCTATGGTAAAGAAGTTGCTCTGCCCCATTCAGTTGAGAGAGCTCTCCTTTGTACACTTTTATCCTTTTTCAGACTTAGGAGACTACTGTACGAAAAATAGACCACGCTGGAGTCTTATTCCTATTTCTAGACTCTCTAAAAATGAAAACACCATTGAGCATTTACCGTCTTAGGCTTGACAAAAATCCACAATATAGTATCATATTGAGCATACTTCTATCCCTTCTTCATGCTCCTTAAACTATGAAGAAGGCCCACAACGGTGTCTCTAGGCACCATCACATATGATCTCACATTATGGCAGCTTTACCCCATTGGGTCACCTTTTTTCAGAGTACTTTGAAATGAGTCTCCATTGGATCCCCTGGATATCATTAGTCTAGTTAATTCCTCCAATATCTCCCATTGTAGTCTTTTCCCTGATTTCATAGTTGTGGTCCCCTCCCTATGAGTCAGTATCATCTGCTACCAGGTCATCCTTGCTACCATACTCTTAACAAAGGAAGTTTGAGTCCTTCATACTCCCCTTCCCCTGTTCCCTAGTGAGTGCTGCAATCCGAATATTGTTCCATATCTCTGGTTGTCCCCCTCATGCTTCTATCAAGGAAACCTCATTGCCTTGGTAGTTGCAGGTCTCCCTCTATCGACGTCAACACATCTATTCCAGAGGATATACATAGAGGTCCCTGTATCTTGGTTTCATCCAACCCATTGATGAGTTCCTTGGACCACTTGAAAGGAGTCCTTAGTGCCTTTCAGGTTGGTTGTGTCTCACGTGCTCGACTTCAGCTACACTATCGTATGATTGATAATCATATAGGGTATTGGTCCTTTCATTATTTGGTCGAAGACCCCATTTTTCACCTGACTCTAGAACATTGGTGAGTCTATTTTTGGGACCCATACAGTCTCATGTCCTTTGTGATTTTTGGGATACGTTGGTGATAGTGTTCGAAATACCCTCAGTATTATGCTTCCGTATATCTCCAGTACTTGATGTTGTATATTGTAATTCAGAGATTCCGACTCTTGGTCATTGAGTCCATCCAGTTATGTACACCTCCATATTTAGCAGAGCTTTAGTTCTGATGATATTGCATTTCATGAGAATGCCATTGTTCATATGTATCAGTTCTTCAAATCAAGTTATGTATTCATCCTCCCATTGAGGACACCATGATGTACCACCAGTTGTATATATGTATTGATCGAATCCCATTATTTTATCCTTGATTCCCATTTTTATTTTTGAGAGACTGTTATGAGCATGGGTATTCCCAACTCGTCCATATACATGTCTAAGATTATATGTACCTTATCCATTTCTGAGAATAAATACAAACCAAAAGCCACCTTAGTTCGAATGAGGAGACTCCACTTATCTGTGGTCCTCTCCAGTCTCTCCACCATTTTCGCCATTTTCCTTTGATCATATGATGTCTATCAACCATACGATGAGCTCCTTCCCTCACACATTAGGGGACAATATGTTAACGCCAACAAATGTTCACCTAGCTCTCCATGGTCTAAACCATAATTATACGTCATATTCCCACTATTATTCCCTCCATTTTGACCTTCACAATTAAAATTCCACCAAATATGGTCCAAAACATTATTATTCCTTCCCCATAAATGAAGGGAAGTGGAGCATTTATTGTGATTTATTCCCTCTCTTCAAAATGGTCAAAAAAACCCTAAAAATGAGAATGGGTAAAAAATCATAGATAAATACCATGGAAAATAAAATACAACAGGTCAAAAAACCTTGGACCATCCTATAAATACATTGTGAAGGTCTCCCCATAAACACTCTCGACATTCCTCAATCCTTTCATTTTCCTGAACTTTTTAGTCACTTGCCATTGTTCCTCCATTTTAGCCATACCATTTCCACAGTGTATGTTGATTTCACTTCATACCTATTTGGATCCATTTCCCCCAATTGGAAACCACTCATGGAAGAGACTGTAGACCCAAACCGTGGAGCTACGAGACAATTTCCTTGGATGACTACAGCCACCACATTACAGAAAAATGTATGAATGTTTTTATGTTTGTTAGTTAGTAGAATATCTTTGAAAAAAATATAAAAATACTATTATTGTTGTTCTTGTTTCCAATTTCCATAGTTGAACTCTACCCTATGATATTGAACTCAATCCATATAGCTACCTTGAAATGAAATCAATGGTTTCAATAACTATAATTTTATTTTAGTGCACATGAGGTTAGTGGAGCACACATAATATATTTTTCTCATTTGAAGTTAGAAAGGCATGCATTGACATGGTGGTACAGTGATGTCATTGCTAGAAAACTAGGCCATGAACCACTATAAGGGACATATTAGGAATTTTTTAAGTAAAATAATAAGTAACAATTTTATCCTAAAATTTAAAGAGGCGGGGAGAGAGCTACGAGCAATATTCAAAGAGATTTCTAATTCTGCACAAGCAGCCTCTACGGAAGATATGAGGCCGTCGGGCTTGGATGTTCAGAGATCGTGCCATATGGAGGGAGAGAAACCCCCTCGCTTCCTCCGGATCGGCTTGGGGGAACTCAAGTCCAAGTAACAAATTAGTTGGATTAGGAGAAGATGAAGGAAACATATAGAGATAAGACAAGGGGGGGTTTCTTACCCCGATCTGTAGGAAACCCCTTGCTACAAATCACTTATGAGAAGCCAAGGGATTGGGTGGAGCAATGGAAGGAAAATTCCTCATAGGAAAATTCATTGGCATTTGTCCAAAGGAGAAGGATCAGCTCCGATGGATCAAGGGAACATGGAACTCGAAAGGGCACTATGATCTACATCTTGGAGCGAAGGGTTTATTTACCATCATTTTATTTAATCAAGAGGATTGAGATCGTATCTTGATGGGGGGGAACACTTATTTTATTTAGCTGGTTTATTCCTTAGGTCTTGGAAGGAGACGTTTAACCCTAAATCAAAATATCTAAGTATTTCCCTCGTCTAGATTAGGTTCTATTCACTCCCTTGTGAGTACTGGGAACCAGAAATTATCGAGGCTATTGGGAATACCCTAGGGAAGTTTGTGAAGGTACTTGAACATACAAATATCCAAAGGTATACTACTTATTCTAGGATTTGTTTCTATATGAACCTTTCACAAGAACTCCCAGAGGAAATCAATTTAACGTGGGAAGATAAAGACTGGGTGCAACCCCTAGATTATGAACAAGTCCCATTCCAGTGCAGGGAATTCCATGAGTATGGACACCTAAGTAGGCAATTTCCAACCCTTAAACCTTTCGTTATTTCTACTCAAGAGCATAAGGAAAAATATAAGTATAGCGAAGGGTTTACTCATGTTCAAAATCGTAAAAGACAAGATAAAATGACAACAAACCCGTCTCAACCAAAGTAGGTCATCGAGAAAAAGAAACAATCTAGGAATAGGTTTGAAAACCTAAGCATGATGGATTCCAAGGAGGAATAACTCAATAAGTATAACCAAAAACCTCATATCGAGGAAGGGATTAAATCCCCACCTAAGTTAGAAATAATGCAGACAAAAGAGATAATGCAGGATATGGAGGAACATATGTCAGAGGAAACTAAGGATATGGACTTAGGAGAACTGGATCTAGATGAAATCGAGAAATAATTTAGTAATAAAGGACAAGGGTATGTCTCCAGGAGGAAGTTAGAACTTTTGCAGCAGGAAATCCTGAAAAAACCAAGGCCTCCCCTCAGCTAGGCGTTAGTAAGGATCCATTGAAGGGAAGTAAATCAAAACAACTCAAGGATTGCGAAAAGCATGGGAGAAAGATGAACATATATAGAATAGTAGATATTGGTAGAAGGATTATTGAGTCGGGCCAGTATCCGAAAATAAAAGTGACCTTGAAAAAAGTTAATAAAAACTCCCATTGAAGATAATAACCTATAATATCATAGGGGTCAACAATCCCAGGGAAGTTAAGACCCTTCAAAATAAGTTAAGAAAGGGGAAATCTGATGTGTTATTTCTACAGGAAACAAAATGAAGCTCAGATAGTATGTAATCAATTAGGAGTAAATTATGTCATGGTAGTCTAGGGATAACAACTAATGCAAGAGGGGTGACTAGCGGGCTAGATATACTATGGAAACCTGAGGCCCTTCACCTCAATAATTTTAGGGAAACCCAGTTCTTTATCAGTGAGTACTTCCAGGTTTGCAATTCCAAGGTAAAATAGACACTCTCCAATGTCTATAGGCCAAAAACCAAATTTGGTTTCTGAGCATGTCGAAACATGTGGTGTAACACCCGGGTTTTGACCTCGTTGCATTAAATGTACATGCTGTATATATTGTAATGATCATGGTGTGGAGCTAAAGGCCAAGGCCCCGCCATTGATCGGTTATGCTATGTTTTGGATTTAAATTGTCACCGATGGTATATCGGGGCATGCGACATATATTAAGTGTATCATCATGTAAATATGCATCTTTAATTAAAATGAACCCGACTAGCTACGATCGTGGCAACTAAAATTCAGAAGGGGCATGATTTTCACAAGGATAAGGTGTGGGGAAATTGTCAAACCTTGAGCCATGAGGGAAGAAAAACCCATGTGTCACCACCTTGTCTAACCCAACCACCTCCATTAAGAATTGCTGCTGGGTAGTTGAGGCTGTTATGGCTGAGTGGGGGGTGTGGCAGGACTGTCAGTCCTTTCCCACACGCACACTCCACCCATGGTTGATTTCAGAATGGCAAAGGAAAACCACTGCCATCACTCCTGCGGACATACTACTCTCTCCACAATAGCGCTAAATATCTCAAGAACTTATGATTGGCATTCTCCATTGTTGTTCATTCCTCATGATAGTCTAATTGCTCCCACGCACAGGATTCTTTACTGTTGGTCTCACGCAGCTAGAAGAGAGGAGTCGTTCCACTGCCATTCACATTTTCTGCTACTTGCTGTGTTGTTGGGGTATCCCTTACCAATTTGTGGACGTGCATATGTTTTTCCTTTTTGTTTTGGGGTCGGGTGCAAGCTTCCCTCATGCACAGGCTAAGAGTATGTAGTTTCTTCCCCAGTGAGGGACTGTGTAAGTCTTTTCCGTTTTCTTAATTGTCCAGGATGGACTGCTGTCTGCCTTATGTGGTGATTGTGGTTGCTGTTACGTTCAGTGGCCTGTTGTAATTCGCTGGGAGTCGTTTTGGCCATGATAGGGCCAAGAATGACTCAAGAGTCGTTTTCCCTATTAAGTTGTGACAGCTGATTTAATTGCATGCGTGCAATGGTTGGTCTTCGGACTGTGTTAGGAGCAGGGATGGGGGCTCAATTTGCTTGATAAACCTAGTGGCTGGAAACCACACAGACAGAGCTAGAGGGATGGCTTTCTTATCCACCACCCATGAATAGCACTGGAAGGGAATGCAGGTCCTGAGGGACTGTGTAGCAGAGAAGGGACTGATTCCTTGTGTTGGGTGTGTGTGGGTGTCTTAAAAGTCAGGCTAGTTCTGGTGTAGGTGCTCCCAGCTCTGTAATGAGCTCACCAGCTTAGCATTTAGCCTTTCCCAGCTCCTTAATGGCCTAATAAACCCAATTGTGTTGGCTTGGCTATGTGTAAGCCTGCTTGTTCCCTTATTCCTTGGAGAATCATGCCCAGCTCGGGGGTGGCAGCGTTGCTGAGAGATTAAGGAGCACGCTGGCCTATGGTTGGGTGGAACGTTGCAGCGACGTAGCTGGTTGTGGAACAAGTTCCTCATAAGATAAGTGTTCTTATCTATTTTACTTCTGCAATCCTATTTTCTGGTAATGAATGTGATGAACATGTTGAATGAATGCTTGTATGCATGTGTGTTGCTTTCGCTGTGTATGATAAACAATTGCATCTATGTATGATAAATGATCATGTATGCATGTCTAGTTCAAAGAATTTATTCCAGCATTTCAGCAATTTTATGAATGCACATGTTCATGGGGCTGGTAGCCCAGATGGCTAACGCCATGGGTCACGTCCTCTTTGCCGGTCGGAGGGTTGAGGACGTGACATGTGTTAAATTTGAGCATATAGATCTGTAGACAGACACACAACTCACAAAGAAGATCTCACAATTTACTCAGTTATTGAAGAATGAAACAGTGCAAAAGGCTTGCAGCTGTGAATGCTTTCATTAATCAAAAAAGTAATCCAGATAATAATTACAATGATGTAAAATGGCTTTAATAGCCACAAGCAATTCGAATCCACATGAGGAAGTTCGAATTGATGACTCTACTTGACTGTAGGTAACCAAGACTTGTCTAAATCACAATTGGAGTTCTAAAACACAACTAACTGTTACATTTAGTATTAAATAATGGTTAACTGACTGTGGTAGGTGAGAAAAGCACCCCACATGTGTGCAATTAATTAAACCATTATTTAACTAAATGTAACTGACTCCTAACTTGTCTTGACTAGTCATCAACTGAAGTTAAGGACCCAGTAGTTAATTGTCCTTGTCTAAATCATAACCGAAGTTCTAAAACACAACCAACTGTTACATTTAGTATTAAATAATGGTTAACTGACTGTGGTAGGTGAGAAAAACGCCCCACATGTGTGCATTTAATTAAAACATTATTTAACTGAATGTAGAGAGCTAGAACTGAATGTAACTGACTCCTAACTTGGCTTGACTAGTCATCAACTGAAGTTAACTAACCTTAGTTGGTTTCGGCACTCCCAGTTGCTTCCTAAATTGTAGGGATTGATCTAGGAGACTCCTAAACTTATGCAATCAAGTGCAATAAGTGGCAGTGAGCCTCAATTAGTGTTCCCCACACTTTGGTAACTGAAACATGTGCCCCAATTAGGTTAAGTTTAACCAATGGTGCTAATGACTATAAATAGACTGGATGGACTCCCGATTTAGACATGACTCCCGATTTAGACATATGACCAAATTTGGACAAGGGGGGATTAATAATACTAACAACATGTGGAACTCCAGGAAGTGGAGGAGGCTGATAGCCAAATTTCAGATGGCCCAAAATCCACAGGACCTGATGGTTTTACAACCAACTTCTTTCACCATTTATGGGACTTGATCAAAGATGAAGTTTGGAAAACCATGGAGGACTCTAGAAGGGATAAAGGATTTCTAAGAGCTTTCAATTCCACCTTTCTAACTCTCATTCCCAAGGAATATGGGGATGGCTATCCTAGTAAGTTCAAACCTATAGCTCTATGCAATGTTATTTACAAAATTATAACAAATGTGTTGGCTAACAGATTAAAGCCTATCCTCTTAGATCTGGTGGCCCAAGAACAATCAGGGTTTGTGGAAGGATGCTAAATTATGGATTGAATTATTTTAGTTCAAGAGGTCATCCACTCTCTGAAATTTTCAAAAAAACTAGGCATGCTACTAAAGCTAGATATCTCGAAGGCCTATGAAAAATTAAGCTGGAAATTTATGAAATAAATGCTTGAGGCTTATGGTTTCCACCAGGAGTGGGTTCGATGGATAATGAATATCACTTATATTGCTTTCTTTTCTATTTTATTAAATGGATCTCCGATCATAAAATTTACCTTCAAGAGGAATAAGACAAGGGCATCCTCTATCCCCCTTTCTCTTTATCCTCATGGAAGAAGGAATGAGTAAGGCCCTAAAAGATAAGATTGCAAATAGGGAGCTAAGGGGAATGAAATTCCACACTAGTTTTTAAACCATATTCTTATGGGACACTCATCGGTTCAAGAAGCGCGAGTTCTGAAGAAATTCCTGAGCTCCTTTTCAAGGTTCTGGGCTAGAGGTAAATAATACAAAGTCCCAAGTCTTATTTTTTGAAACCCCCAGGATCCATCAGCATAATATTCTGCATATCTTTGGTTTCCAAGGAAGCTCTCTTCCGTCCAATATCTCGGTGCTCCGCTTGCTGAAGGAGTGACCAAGAAAGTCTCCTAGGAATATTTACTAGAACAAATGAGAAGGTAATTGGACAACTGGGAATTCAGACCTCTCAACCTATATAGAAGAGTCGTTTTACTGAAATAAATACTTCAAACCATGCCCATATACCTCTTTTCTACCATAGCCATCCCAAAGTCGATTCTAAAACATATTAGGGAAATTCAACGAAAATTATGGTGGGGAAGCTCTCACAACAACATTTGAGCCCAAAATCCAATGACAAAATCCGACAACATCTGACATAAAGTACAATTGTGTTAGATTGCAATGATGAAAAGTACTGTACATTCCAAAAAAAATTTGTCATCTTGCAGAGTCGTCGAATTTTTGACTTTATGCCTCGTAGGTTTTGCAACGAACATGTTCGGCTGAAATTCGACAACCTTGTCATAGGAAATTCAACGACCTTGTCATAGAAAATTTGATGAAAGTTCGTCTAAAATTCGGCAACTATCGTCATCATAATTTAAATAAATTTATAATTTAAATTATTATTTTATTTTAATTTTATTAAAATGGAACTTTACTGTTTTAATTTTTTTATATTTGAAATTATGTTTATTTCTACATATTTAAAATGGTTAATAAAATGTTTAATTATATATTTTAAAAATAAATATAATTAATTTTTATATTATTAAAAAAATCATTTTTATTAATTATAATCAATTATTTACAATAAATACATATACTATTTATAACCAATTAAACAATAATTTATATCCATATACACTTCAGATATAGAAAAATATATTGATATATAACCCATACATGAAGTCATGAAAACCTACTTATGGCATATTCTACACATTATTGTGGATCATTACATGGGACTTGTTTGTAACAAGCCCTTAATGGATTATGTCCAGCATGTTGTTGAGATACAAATGCTCTTATAAGTATGATCATTATACATGCATTATACAATATGGTTGGGTAGGGAATTGGACAATGTCAACTTGTATGATACAATATGGTTGGGTAGGGAAAATGACTGTCTACTTAGGTATTCAAGTGTTAGTATTATAACATATGGAGTAGTTACTAGTGGTTCATTAGTGGAATCCCACATTAACATCAAAAGAAAAAAAAGTTTTGTTTAGTGGTTCATTAGCGGAAGCACACATGGACCTCAAAGGAAAACAAATATTTCTATGGACTAATTTTTAGAACTCAATAATGGGTTGTTGGAATACAAGGATGTTTTGTACAAAAATTGTTTGGAACTCAACTATAAGTTTTTGGAATAGAAAGAATGGTGTCCACTGACATGAATAACATCATATAGGCATGGCGTGATTTGATGCAATTGAGGTGATGTGATTGATGCCATTGAAAAGATGATCCAGATTTATGCAGGAACGCAATATAATACACAAATAACCATAGAAAAAAATATGCAGCGGAAATAACACTTCATTTCATTAATCAATAACTGAAACTTGTTTACATATAGAATGGAAATAAACTAGCTAGAGTGCTGGTAGCTTATCTCTAAGAAGAGATGTGGTGGCTACATGCCTCTGAACTCTCTATTACAATGAGGCTTAAAGGGATATATATTATTGAGAAACAATGGAAACCCTACACATCCAAAAACCTAACCCTAAGAGGTGAAACGCTAGAATGTGGGCCCCGTTGGGTAACTTAGTACATCAATTTCCCGGGGTCGTAACTTTAGCCTACTACCTCCTTTTGACACACATGATACATCGTTAGAAAGATATATTTAAGGACTACATATATATAAAAAATGAGTTTGAAACAAACTAATATTTTCTCGACATTCGATGCTGAAAAAATGTCATTTAGGGGCTCAAAATGGCTCAGGAAGTTTAGGACCCGAAAACTGCCAAAAATAATAAATTGTGCTACAATTAAGGAAACTAGAAAATGGAAAGAGACAATGGTGGGGGTCCAAGAGGAATATGTGGGTGGACACCAATATCCTCCTGGATCATTCCTCCCCCCTTAGGAAGCAATGGTCCCCATTGCATTGAGTTCCTCCATGATACGAGGAAACTTCTGTTGAACTTGGTCCCTGGTGAAGGAGTTGGCCTGCTTTGACAAATCGATATAGCTGGATCTTCTGCTGGAGAGTGTTCTTGATCTGTGTGTCCATAATCCAATCAGTTCTGGCTTGTTCCATGTAGTCGGGTTTTAACTCTATTGGTGTGAGTTGTTCTGTCATGTCTGATGTGTCCAATAGAGGTGGAATGTAGATTCGAAGGTGGTCCACATTGAACACTGGGTGCATACTAAGGAATGGTGGAATACTGAGCTCGAAGGAATTGTTCCCGACAACTTTGGTGATGGTGTATTTCCCATATCGGAGCGGGTGAAGCTTGCAGTGGGGTCCAGCGAGGCGCTCCTTCTGCAAATGTAGCCACACTTTGTCGTCCACCTAGAAGTTGTGTTGCACCCAATGTTGATCATTTCACTGCTTGTACTTAGCATTGGATATGTCTAATATGTCATGAACCTATTGGTGAATGTGTTGAATGAGCTCAATGAAGCTGTTTTCCTTGGAAACTTCAGACTAGATATGAGTTGAATCATCCTGAGTAGTTGCAAATGGCATGGCTACGTCAATGAGACATAGTGGCTGGAATCCCAAACCCGCCTGAAAGGGGTTGTGGTTGGTTGATCTATGGATGGCATGGCTATAGTTGTGTTGTACATAGGGGAGGTTCTCATCCCATGTGCGTGGATTCTTTGAGTTGTACATGCGTAAAATGTGTACGATCACCCTGTTGACGACCTATGTCTGGCCATCAGTCTGGGGATGGAATGTTGATCTATTTGTAACTTTGGAATGTATTCATCTATGTATCTTATGTACTGTAACCCGATGTTTATTCCAGAATGTATCTATAATTTAATTGAGTCATATTGTCATGCCCCGATGTTCCAATCGGGACGATCAATTATGTAAACAAGTCATGTGAAGTCATAGTGGGTAACCCTCCGATTGTCTAAGGGTTAAAGTCCCCTCAGTTCCGGGGCACTAGGGTTATTAGAATCTCTTAGTAGAGGTCAGCCCTGGTAGGGTTTTAGTCATGTCGAGATTAGTATAAATAGAGAACTGGAGTCTCTATTTATCATACAACTCATCCACACTTAAATGTAGCACATAGTTGAGGAAGGAGAAGAAACTGTTGCTAGACAAGAAGAAGATTACTGTTGTCGGGAGATCACTTACTATTTTGGGGCTTTTACTGTTTTAGTGTTGATTCTATCTCTGAGGAAGTTGATGGGTTTTCTCCTTTATGGTTTTCCCAAGGAAAAACATTGTGTTTATTGTCTCTTGTGTTTGATTGATGTACTTACTATTCTCTCAGTTAAAGATCCTAATAATGCTAGCTTAATGTTGAAAAACTAACATGGTATCAAAGCTAACCTCAGAAGAAGACACTGTGTAGCTGCAGGAACTAGGGATTCCCAGTTTGTGGATATTCCACCACAAATTTTCAGAAAAAGTAAGGTGGAATAACTCTCCTCCTTAGGGCGCATCTTTCTGTTGAAGCAGAATCCGATTATGAGGTTTTTCAGTTTTGGACCTGACACTACTGCCAGAAATTACGACTTTTCACAGAAGAGGAATTTTTCAGTGAACCCAGGCTTGGATTGATCTCCTCCCCAAAATTGAAGTTAGGGACAAATTTCAAAGCGTTTGGGTGGAAAAAACTCCGAAAAAGCAAAACCCTAATTTGCTCCTGAACCAGCTCTGCAGGATTTCAGCTCAAGTTTTAGATCCGACATATTGACCTGGTAAGATCTAAAATATTTTGTATTTCCATTTGAGATTCTCAGTTTAAGATGTCTCATCATACCAAGCTTGATGAAAAGCTTGAGGGAGTTGATAAATTCCGAGCCTGGAAGTATAGGATCTCCCTGGTCCTAGAAGAAAATGAATTAGACTCCTACATCCATGAGGAGGTTCCAGTTCCAGAGGGAGATGAGGCAAAGGCCTTACATAAGAAGAATATGGTTATGGCAAAGAGGATCATTGCTGAGTCTATTAAGAATCACCTTATCCCACGGGTGTCCTCTCTCAAGACACCTAAAGCTATGTTTGATTCCCTACCCAAGTTGTTTGAAGGGAAGAACATAAACTGGAAGATGACTCTGAGGAATCAACTAAAGAATGTGAAGATTCAGAATGTAGAGACTATCCAGTCCTACTTCACAAGGGTTTCTCAAATCAAGGAAAAATTAGAAGTTGTTGATGAAGAAGTGGAAAATGCAGAGATTGTGTTGACTACTTTGAATGGCCTTCCTAGGTCATGGGATTCTTTCATCCAAGGAATATGTGCAAGAAAGAAGTTAGTCAAGTTCAGCAGACTATGGGAAGAACGATCTCAAGAATAAGCTCAGATAGCATCCTGAAAAGAGAAGATTGGAAGTGAAGATCAAGCCCTCACAGTTCACTCCAAGAGGGGAAGAAGAAATCCTCATTACTCCAAAGGTAAGATCTCTCATTCTAAGGATAACAATAGAAAGGACCTATCTAGATTGAGATGTTATACATGTGATGAAAAAGGACACTTTGCAAAAGACTATCCTAAGAACAAGAACCACTCTCATAAGAAGAAGGGGAACAAAAGAAGACATCATGCTCATGCTGTAGAGGATGATGAACCATCCAAGAAGAGATCCAGATATGAAAGCGAAGATTCTTCAAGTGAGGATGAATATGTTTTGATTTTCACTCTCACAGGTAACATTACTCATGGAAGTGATGATTGGCTTATAGATAGTGGGGCTTCCAAACATATGAATGGATTCAAGGAATCCTTTGTAAGACTATCATAACATGAATCACCTCACAAGGTGAAACTAGGAGATGACTACCAATATCCAATAAAAGGTAGTGGGTAATCTTCATATAAACTAGACTCTGGTAAGTCTCTAACAATGAAGGAAGTGTTGTTTGTACCAGGACTCAAGAAGAACCTTCTCTCCATATCAACATTGGATGCAAAAGGAATGAGCATTGCATTCATATATGGTCAAGTCATTATGTTTCCTAGAGGAAAGACTATCGATGATGCAGTAGTGATTGGAGAACAAGAAGGAGGATTGTAAAAATTGAAGGACCATACAAAACAAGCATTGGTCCATGACTCACTAGAGCCAAATGAACTTTGGCATAGAAGGCTTGCACATGTGCATTACAGAGCACTACCTATTGCAAGAAAAGTTGTTGAAGGTCTTCCATAATTCCAAGCACAACATGATGGGGTCTGCAAAGGATGTGTGAAGGGAAAGAACACAAAGAAGACATTTCCAAGTAGCAAAAGCAAAGCAAAAGGAATCTTGGAAATCATCCACTCCGATGTATGCGGTCCTATGTCATCAAGCTCACTAAGCGGGTATGCATATTATGTTTCTTTTATTGATGATTTTTCTAGGAATACATGGGTTTACTTCATGAAGAAAAAAGACTAAGTATTTAGCAAATTCAAGGAATTCAAAGCCTTGATCAAGAACCAGACTGAAAAGAAGATCAAGACTTTTCGATCAGACAATGGTGGAGAATTCACTTCAAATGAATTCAAGAGGCTATGCAAAGAATTAGGGATTAAGAGAGAGTTTTACACTCCTTATAATCCACAACAGAATGGGGTTGTAGAAAGGAAGAATAGAACTATCATTTAAGCTGCAAGAGCAATGCTTCATGATCAAGATCTTCCTATGCATCTTTGGGCTAAAGCTGCCAGAATAGTGATGTATGTACAGAACCATACTCCACATAGAGTACTCGAGAACAAGACTCCTGAAGAAGTCTTCTCTGGCAAGAAACCAGAAGTCAGTCATCTCAGAATATTCGGTTTTCATGTGTACATACACATCCCAAAGGAGAAAAGGACAAAATTAGATCCTTCAGGAAAGAAGGGTATATTTGTAGGATACTCTAAAAGCTCGAAGTCTTATAGAATCTATTTACCAGAATACAAGAATATTGACATCAGCAGGGATGTGACATTTGATGAAGACACACCTTACAACAAATCCAAAAAGATACCTACTGAAGAACCTAAAGAAGAAGAAGCACCCAGAATTCATGATACAACCATGAATGAAGAAGCTCAAGAAGAATATCAAGAATTTGAAGAACCACAAAGACCTGTAGATCCACCTCTGGAGAAGAATCCTCATAAGAGGAATCCTACTTGGGTAAAAGAACTTATCCAAGGTGCGAAAAGATATGGGGCTCCAAAAGAGAATCACAGAGAAAGAAAGAGGACCAGATCCTGCTCCGGGTATGTAGCTTTACTATGTGATTTCATTGATAAAGAACCTTCCAGCTATGAAGAAGTGGTAGAACGGAAAGAATGGAAGGATGCTATGATCAAAGAATATCAATCGAACATGAAGAATGATGTGTGGGATGTTGTCCCAAGACCAGAAGGGAAGTCAGTTGTAACTTCCAAATGGATCTATAAGATCAAGCATGCTGCAGATGGTAGCATTGAAAAATATAAAGCAAGATTTTTGGCTCGGGGTTTCTCTCAGAAAGAAGGAATAGACTATGAAGAAACCTTTGCACCTATATCCAGATACACTTCCATCAGATCAGTACTTTCTCTGGCTACAGTGATGAAATGGAAGATACACCAGATGGATGTCAAGATTACCTTCTTGAATGGTGTAGTAGAAGAGGAAGTGCATGTCGAACAACCACTCAGTTTTGAGACACACGACAGAGAATCTCATGTATGTAGATTGAAGAAATCCCTGTATGGTTTGAAATAGGCACCCAGGACCTCGTACGATAGAATTGACGGTTTTCTATCTAGTTTGGGCTTTACCAAGAGTAAAGCAGATTCCAACCTTTACTACAAGGTTGAATATGGCAACCCAGTGATGCTTCTACTATATGTAGATGATTTATTTGTGACATGTATGGATGGGTTGATTGTTGATATGAAGAGAAAGCTTACTGCTGAGTTCAAGATGAAGGACTTGGGTATGATGCATTACTTTCTAGATATGGAGGTGTGGCAGAGTACAGATGGAATCTTCCTTGGACAAGGGAAGTATGCAGTAGATATCCTGAAGAGGCTTGGGATGATGGATTGCAAGAATATGACCACACCTATGGCATCGAACCTAAAGCTATTGAACGATGCTTCATCAAATTCAGTTGATGCTACGATGTATCGTCAGATGATTGGTTCATTGAAGCACCTAACGAGCACGAGACCAGAAATTTGCTTTGCTGTGAACACCTTGAGCTAGTTCTTGATAGATTCGAGAAATGTTCACTTGATTGCTGCAAAGCATATTCTGAGGTACCTGAAGGGTACAGTTGATTATGGGCTCAAGTACGATGCGAATCAAAAGATTAACCTGGAGGGTTATGTTGATTCAGATTAGGCAGGCAGTTCCATCGATAGGAAGAGCACTTAGGGATGTTGCTTCAGTATGGGATCAGGTGTGATCTCTTGGTTTAGTAGGAAGCAATCCTGTGTGGCAATGAGTATAGCTGAAGCAGAGTATGTCACAGCTTGTTCAGATAGTTGTGAGGCAGTATGGCTGCAGAAGCTACTATCTGATTTATTTGATCTCCAGTTGGATGCTACTTGTATACATTGTGACAACCAGAGTTGCGTGAAGTTGTCATAGAATCGAGTGTTCCATGACAAGTAGAAGCATATCGAGATCAAGTATCACTATATTAGGGATATGGTTTAGAAGGGAGCAGTGAAGCTCCAGTATGTTGTGATGGAGGAACAGATAGATGATGCATTGATGAAGCCATTGGCTAGAGTGAAGTTCGAGTACTTCACGGAGAAGCTTGGTGTTCTCCAGATCGAGGTTTTCTCCAACGAAAAGTGATGAGTCCCATAGCCATTCTGACATGGTGAGAGGATTGGTTCCTTCCATGGTTAGATGTAAGGGCTAAGCCATTCTGTCATGGTGAGAGGATTGGTTCCTTCCATGACAGATATGAGTGTTGAGATCCATAGCCATTCTGACGAGCAGGTCAGATGTAAGGGTTGATCCATTCTGTCATGGTGAGAGGATTGGTTCCTTCCATGATAGATATGAGTTCTAAGCCATTCTGATATGACTATAGGATTGGTTCCTATATGATCAGATATAAGGGCTATTTCCATTCTTGGAATGGAGATGCCTAATGAGGTACCAGGAAAACTCAGTCTAGGACTGAGGGCCATTCTGATATGACCATGAGATGTTCTCTCACATGATCAGATATGAGTGCATGGCCATTCTGATGTGATAGAGGGATGTGTTCCCACTTGATTATATGTAAGGGCTAAGCCATTCTATCATGGCTAAAGGATTAGGTTCCTCCCATGTCAGATATGAGTGCTAGCCATTATGACTTAGTGTGAGATATAAGGGCTACCGCCATTCTTTGAATGGAACTACCTGGTGAGGTACCAAGGATCCTCAGTCTAGGACTGAGAGCCATTCTGATGTGACTGAGGGATGTGTTCCCACATGATCAGATATAAGTGTAGTGGCCTTTCCACAGATGATATTAGTTTGGGTTCCTATCATGCTGGTGGTTGTAAGTGCTGAGCCTTTTCATAGATGATAGTAGTTTGAGTTCCTATCATGCTGGTGACTGTAAGTGCTATGCCTTTTCACAGATGATAGTAGTTTGAGTTCCTATCATGCTGGTGACTATAAGTGCTATGCCTTTTCACAGATGGTAGTAGTTTGAGTTCCTACCATGTCGGTGATTGTAAGTTCTGAGCCTTTCCACAGATGGTAGTAGTTTGAGTTCCTACCATGCTAGTGGATGTGAGTGTTGTGCCTTTCCACAGATGACAGTAGTTTGGGTTCCTATCATGCCGGTGGTTGTAAGTGCTGAGCCATTTCATAGATGATAGTAGTTTGAGTTCCTATCATGCTGGTGAATGTGAGTGCTGGGCCTTTCTGATATGATTATAGGATTGGTTCCTACATGATCATATGTGAGTGTTCGGTGTGCCCTTCTAACGATTAGGTCAGATGTAAGTGCTTGGCGAGCCATTCTAACTTAGTGTCAGATATAAGCGCTGAAGAAGACCTACATGGAGGCTAGGCCTACAACCAGCATGAAAAAGGGCTGGCTCTGTAGAACTTCCTGTGACGAGAAGAATCATGAGATAGCACCCATGATGATGATTGCCAACGATGATCCAGATCGAGTGATGATCCAGATCTAGTGATGATGATCCAGTAGTGATGATCCAGATCGAGTGATGATGCCCAGTGATGATCCATATTGAGTGATGATCCAGATCCAGTGATGATGACCAGTGATGATCCAGATCGAGTGATGATCCAGATCCAGTAATGATCCAGATCTAGTGATGATGTCCCATGATGATCCAGATCGAGAGATGATCCAGATTCGAAGAATGAAGATGAATTGAAGATGAAGATTACTTGAAGACTCAGAAGACTTGAGATGCAGATGACGAGATGATACAGTTGATACAGAGAAGAAGACCAGTGCTGAAAATTGTGTCAAAAGAATACCTTCCTAGTTAAGAGGGAGTGTTTATGTATTTATAACTTCGGAATGTATTCAAATATATATCTTATGTATTGTAACCCGATGTTTATTCTGGGATGTATCTATAATGTAATTGAGTCATATTGTCATGCCCCGATGTTCTGATCGGCAAGATCAATTATGTAAACAAATCATGTCAAGTCATAGTGGGTAACCCTCTGATTGTCTAAGGGTTAAATTCCCCGCAGTTCTGGGGCACTAGGGTTATTAGACTCTCCTAGTAGAGGTAGGCCCTGGTAGAGTTTTAGTCATGTCAAGATTAGTATAAATAGAGAACTGGAGTCTCTATTTATCACACAACTCATCCACACTCAAGTGTAGTGCATAGTTGAGGAAGGAGAAGACATTGGGGCTAGATAAGAAGAATATTACTGTTGTCGAGAGATCACTTACTGTTTTGGGGATTTTAATATTTTGGTGTTGATTCTATCTCTGAGGAATTTGTGGGGTTTTCTTCTTTATGGTTTCCTCGAGGAAAAACACTATGTTCATTGTCTCTTGTGTTTGATTGCTGTACTTGTTATTCTCTCAGTTAAAGATCCTAATAATGCTAGCTTAATGTTGAAAAACTAATATGGAAAGATGTGGACTTTGTGATCTTGCTGTCTAGCATTGACCATAGGCTAGACCAAAATGTACTAAGGAACCTGTTGTCTCAGTCTGAGATTATAAACTGTGGGATCCGAAAGTGTACCCACACTTGTTCAAAGAAGAGTTTAGCATTGGCTTCTGCTGTGATATTCTTCTTGCAGGCTGCCATTATGGCCATCTTTGAGAATCTGTCAACGACCACAAACACACAGTCGTTGCCATGCTTAGTAGAAGGAAGGCCTAACATGTAATCCATGGAGATGGATTCCCAAGGTCGACTGGGGGTAGGCAACGAAGTATAGAGGCCTTACTTCTTGATGGATGGTTTGGCAATGGCACATGCAGTGAAAGATCGGATGTACTTCCCAATGTCCTATCAAAGGTTTGGCCAATAGAAATACTTCTATAGTACTTCCATTGTTTTCTCGACCCCAAAATGCCAAGCGACCCAACTATAGTGCGCTTCCCAAATCATCTTGGCACGCTCGTTTGAAGGAACACAAAGGTGTCCCATGTGACATAGTAGTACACCCTACAGGTGAAATTTTGGAACTTGGTTTCCCTCCAAGAGCGTCTAGTATGTGTGGCTGAATTTTGGATCGCTCTTGTAGAGAAGCGTCCAATTAGAAGTCTTGTGCCCACAAGAGTTGAGCATGATGGTTATCACCATGATCAGTGGTCGGCTGAGGCAGTCTACAACATTATTAGTGCTTCCCTTCTTGTACTTGATGTTCAAATGAAACTATTGTAGATATGTGGACCACTTCTGATGTCGATCGTTCTGTAACTTCCCTTATGTCTGCATGAACTACAGGGGTCGGTGGTCTGTGTGGATGATTGTTTCCTTCCCCAAATTGTAATGCTTCCATTGTCGACAAGCCTATACAATGGAATACATCTCTTTGTCATAAGTGGGATATTTGCAGACTGTGTCGGACAATGTCTCACTGTGATATGCCACTAGATGCCCTTATTGAGTAAGGACCGCCCCAATAGCATAGTCAGAGGCATCTGTCTCACTCTCAAATGGTTGTTGCAAGTCTGGTAATGTGAGCACTAGGGCACAACAGAGGCAATGTTTTAATTCTGCAAACTCCTTCTGCTGAGTTTCCAACCAAAATAATTTTTCTTTCGCTCCTCCCTTGGTGACTTGACTCAAGGGCCAAGTGATATGAGATAATCCGAACATGAACCTGCGGTAGAAATTAGAAAGGCCCAGAAAGCTGCGAAGCTCTGTTAGAGTAGTTGGGGCTGGCCAATGATATTGGTTGTATCCACATGTACCCCACACTCATCAATAATGTATCCCAGATACTAAACCTCGGTCATATTAAAATTGCACTTGTCTAAATTGGAACACAACTTATGTTGCCGCAATGTTTGGAGGACCTGTCGGATGTGGTGGAGGTGCTCTTCCCAAGTCTAACTGAAGATCAGTATGTCATCCAAGTACACTACTACAAATGAGTTGGTGAATATCCAAAAGATGCCATCCCTCAGTCTCATGAAGGTTGCAGGAGCATTCCTTAGCCCAAAAGGCATGACCAACCATTCAAAATAGCCCTCTTTAGCTTTGAAGGCATTCTTCCACACATCGGTCGGTTTGATCGGTACCTGGTGATTTCCAGACTTCAAGTCGATATTGCTAAAATATTTCACTCCTTTAAGCTGGTCCAGGAGGTCATCAATCCATGGGATCGGGTACCTATTCCGCACAGTGATCTTGTTCAGCACTCGATAATCAATACAGAGTCTCAGAGTCCCATCCTTCTTCTGTACCAACATGTTTGGGCTCCCATAGGGTGATGAAATTGGCCAGATGTGACCCTTCTATAGCAGCTCCTGAATTTGCCTCTTGATTTCATCATTCTCTAGAATAGAGCATCGATAGATCGGTCCATTGGGTAGTGGTGCACCTAAGGTCAGCTCGATGGGGTGCTTGACCTGACAGTGGAGAGGCACCTCGGAGGGTGAGGTGAATATGTCTAGGTACTCCTCCACGACCTTGCCCATTTTTTGTTGTCGTGCGGAGGGCGGAGGGGCCCTGTCTGGAGGTTGTGGCCACGATCTTCTTCTTTCCCTGAGGGTGGATCATCAAGAAAACAAACTTCCCGGTTTTGGAAATGAGCTTAATGCATTGTTTTGTAGTAACCAAAGAGATAGAAGCAGGAGGTGGTACCTATGATATCTTGTACAAATTATTTCCCAACGTAATAATAATAGTGCGAGGCTGGGACTCATACACAACATGTCACTTCCATAAGTATGATTGACCTAATAATACATCACAAACATCAAGAGGAGAAATATCACATAATACCTCATTGGTGAAGGGCTTGATGCTATAGGGAAGGAGACACTACTGGCTGCACAGAGATCCCGTCCTTGGTTAATCCACCCAATGGTGTATGGTTGTGGGTGTGTTGTGGTCGAAAAACCCAACCACTTCACGACCTCTGTTGAAATTAGGCTCTTTTGGTTCCCACTGTCGATAATGAACTGTAACAGGGAACACTTTACCCACATCTTGGAGTGGAAAAGATGCTCCTCCTCCTCTGATTCTTTTGGTTCTTCCTTTTGGATCTTCATGGTGGCAATGGTGGCGTTGGGATCTACATCGATAATCTTCTTCCCTCTGTCATTCCCCTTCTCGGGTCTTGATTCAGTGTCAGAGTATGCATCTGATTCAGAAGCCTTTATCTTGGCCACCAGTGACTGCTTGGCCCGACACTCACTTGTGTTGTGAGTGGGGATCTTATGGAACTCACACCACTTTCCCACTTCCTTCTTCAGCTTTGCAGTGTTTCTCTTTGCTTGCGGCTTTGACAAGTTTTATTGAGTAGTCATGTCTTGGTTGTTTCCTTGGTTCTGCGGTTTGGGGGCACCTTTCCCTTGCTTCTGATTCACAAATCCAAAGTCTCACTTTTTCTGTTTGAATTTTTGCTCAATTTTGGCAGCATACCGATATGCCATACCAAGCGAGGAGATGTCGAGGAACTTCATTTCCTCCTGAATGTATCTGTGCAGACAATTGTGTTACTTCAGCACCAAATTTTTCTATGAATCTTTGATACCCAACTTGGTGCGTAGGGTATGGAACATATTCGTCAACCCATGCACATCTTGATCTCTTTGCTGCCGCAGTATAGTCCATTGTATGTACTTGTACTCATAGCTCCCCACCGGATAATATTGTCCCTTTATGGCATCTCGGAAAGGATTCCATGTGGGTATGGCTGAGAACAGAGAGGTTTCCTCCTCGTCCTTTCTCTCATAGTAGGTTTCCCACCAGTCCTTGACATGAGGGGCGGCTTTGAGTAGAGAAAAAGTAATCTTTTCCTAGTCAAACAAGTCGTGAACTGAGAAATATCCTTCTAATAGATTCAACCATCTATCTATGGTTTCTGCATTTATTCAGCCATCAAATATGGGAATGTCGAAGTTTAATTCTACCTTAAAATGGGTTGCACCTCCAGAGTGGTTGGCAGATGCAAATGCACCGCTAATGGGAAGTCATTGAAGGATCTGGGCGAAGTTATCCATCATCGCGTTCCTTTTTTTTCAGGGGCCTCCTCGACCAAAATTTTGATAGGATCTTCTTTGCCCTCGTATTTCTTTTCGTCCCCCATGGGTGGTCATCAGGATTTGCAAGGCCGATCTTGCAAAGGTTCAACTAGATCGATCCCAAACTCTTTATACCCCACCCTCGTTGGGGACATGCAAAGAAGGATCGAGAAAGAGCAGATTACTCTGACACCACTAATTCGGATTTATGCAGGAATGCAACAGAATACAAAAATAACCATAGAAACAAATATGCAGCAAAAATAGTGACTTCATTTCATTAATCAATAACTGAAACTTATTTCCATACAGAATGGAAATAAACTAGCTAGAGTGATGGTAGCTTTTCTTTGAGAAGAGATGTGGCAGCTACATGCCTCTGAACTCTCTGTTACAATGAGGCTCGAAGGCCTATATATTATTGAGAAACAATGGAAACCATACACATCCAAAAACCTAACCCTAGAAGGTGAAACGCCAAAATGTGGGCCCCATTGGATAACTTAGCACATCAATTTCTCGGGGTCGTAACTTTAGCCTACTACCTCTGTTTGGCGTGCATGATACATCGTTAGAAAGATCTATTTAAGGACTACATCCATAAATAACAAATATTAAGTCCAGAACAGACTCATATTTTCTCGACATTCGATGCCGAAAAAACGTCATTTAGGGCCTCAAAATGGCTCCGAAAGTTTAGGACCCGAAAACTACGAAAAATAGTAGATTGTGCCATAATTAAGGAAACTGGAAAATGGAAAGAGATAATGGTGGGGGTCCAAGAGGAATAGGTGGGTGGCCACCAATATCCTCCTGGATCAAAACATCATTTTTACCACACTTACAAATCAAATACAATTAATTGTGCCACCAATCAAGATGTCTTCAAATTCCTTCTTATGCCTAACTACTCCACCAACTGTTGGGCACATGGGCAGACCCGGGTTAACGCTTTATACGTCGCACCAACAAAAGACCCACTGTGTTGGCCCTTTCGGCAACAACCTGCGTGCAGGTTGCAGTCTCACCCGAAACAGCAATGGGGTGCCGCAGAATCAGATTTCTGCATGCAGAGAGGGGTATTACTGTACCTTATCCTTTCTAAACAATTATTAATCAAATTCTTGTTAACTTATCATTCATTCACATATAACTTCACATCATAATAAACAAACCAAACTTGCATAACCCACTACAGGGAATTCACAGCGAAGCTTAGTATTAGCAGAGATCTTATATTATCAGGTATATTCAGTTTAATGCATGAAACTGACAGAAACAGAAACAACACAACAAAACCACAACACCAAATATAACGTGGTTCACCCCCAGTGTAGGGGCTACATCCACAAACTGCATTTTATTCCTCTTTCCTCAAAACCACAGTTTATCTGCGCACTCAGCTGCAGATTCCTTCAGCTCTTAACAGCCGTGCACACAGCAGCAGGCTTCTGCGCACACAGCTGCAGACCTTTCTTTCTTCCTTACAAAACCCTCTGCGCACACAGCTGCAGAGGTCATCCACGCACACAGCTGGGACTTGTCCTTTCCTTACAAAAATCAACCTTACTTCGCCTTATCTTTCTTTACATCAAAAAGCCTAACCTATCCATTTTACATAAGCGCTTATTTATACTGCGCAGTTTTACAAAACCATGGTCTTAAACCATGGGCACCCACAAAAACCCTAAACCCTGAATTTAAACCATGGGTTTATTACAAAAAGGGAGGGTTTTGACTTACCCTGACACCCCTAAGACTATTTTGACCCATAGCTCCGCTTACAAATTTCCTAACTAACCGCGGAGTTACCCCATATGGAGTATGCGCCCCAACAGGCCCCTAAGACTCACTAGTGGCCCATCCCGGGACACTCTTCATCTTCTCTGGTGGGTGAATCTTCTGTGCGAGGGTCTGGAAGCGACTGGTGAGATTATGCAGTATCTCATCAGTGGCTTTCTCCTTTTCCACCATCTCCTGTAATACTGAAGAAGAGTCTGTATCAGCCTTTTCCTGCGCAAAATTGTCATATGTCTTCAAAATTTTGAGCTGGCTTTCCGCAGCATTGGTCAATTCTAAGGCTTCATCAACCAGGGGCTGTAACGCACTTTCCAGCATTGTCACCTTCGTCCTGTAAGACTCGATTTCCTGTTGAAGCTCCTTGCTGCGTTTTACTTTAGCCATCTTCTGCATAGGTGGCAGCGTCTTGATCTCTATTCGGACTGCGTCGAGCTCATCCTGGCGCAACTTGATGGTTTCCTGAATCTTCCCTACATCTGGATGATCCTGTAGATTTGCCCAGGCTTCTATACTGTCTTCCATTAGTTTTGCGACACTAGCCATGTTGTCTGATATTTTTGTTGCTGAGGCCTTGATATCCTGCTGGCGCTGTTCTCGGACCTCTGGAGGAGTCTCAGGGGGAATGCGCAGTTGAAGTTCTGCAATCTGTTGCTGATGTTCTATCTTCATCCGTTCCAATTCACTGTGGGCCTGCTGGGCATAGTCTTTCATCTTAGCAATCTTCTGCTTTGGTTCCTCTGTTTCCCGTATGTCGGAGTCAGACAGACTCCGATATGCCTCATCCAATGCTTGCAGTAGCGTGGTTGTTGTCTGCTCGGCCTCTTTCTTCTGTTGCGCGATCTCTTGTAGGCGTGCGGTGAAAGTTTTGTTTTGCTTGATGGATTCTTCCAGTTGGATTTGTGACACTTGAGCTCGGGTATGGATCTCCTTTGTAATCGCGAGCTGTCGGAGGTGCAACTCTGACATAGGTATCTTTGTATAATCAAGCTCTGCAGTTATATTTGTCGGGGGTCGAGAATCGATGTCAGGCTGCATCAGAGTTGCGCTTGAAACCTGTCCCTGGGGATCCCTAAGTGGCCATTGCCTACTGTCCTGCTGCGGGGTTGCCATAGTGCTGCTTGCCGCAGTACTGGGTGCTGGTTTTGCGATTAGCTCTTTTAATTCTGATACCCTGGTTGCGAGACCTGCGAGGCTGGCAAGATGTAGCTCCTCAAATTCAGAGCATTTTCTAGTAAGCACCAACGTAGATTGTTCAAGAGCATGCTCCAGTGCACTCATCGTGACAGAGGCTTCCTCCTCGATATCTTTATCCTTTGATGCCTTTACCTTTTTGCGAGGCTACGGCTTGGTTACCTCGGCTACTTCTGGTGACTTGCGCTTCGTCGGTGGGTTAGGATCTGCTATGGTCTTGACCGACTCCTCATCCTATTCATCCTGCTCATCCTGTTCATCCTATTCACTATCACCACCCTGGTCGTTATCATTTATCTGAGAATCACTTGGATCTTCGCTATCTTCCAACGGGCTTTGCTGCTGCGCCTGACTAGTACCTGTGCCAATATTGGTAGCTGGAGGAACCGGAATAGAGGGTTTTTTCCGTAAATCTTTCAGCCATTCAGCCAGCCATTGCTGAATGATCCGCTGGATATCTAGTTCAGTGACTACATAAGGTAACTTGAAACATTGCCGTTGAGGATCTGCACGAGCTTGAAGGAAAACATGATGCATGTCGGCGCTAAAGTGCGCGATCCCCTCGTACTGAGAGAACACTTCGTTGGTAAGGCGAGGTGTTCGCACTATCTCATAGTGAAGGCTCATAGCATAGAATACGAACACAGTGTTCGTCATCTGTTGAGTTTCCTTATCTATGGATACCCAAAGGGAGGCATACCTTGCTTCTCCCGGTGTGCCGGGGTTTATTTCGGCAAACTGAGCTTCAGTGGGTTCTTTCCATCCAACTAATGCAATAAGGATTATAAGCCATGAATAATGAAAAGGTCT
>LPNX011176519.1:96029-138088 GCA_001517045.1 Pseudotsuga menziesii
CAGCAACATTAGCGCACTGGACCTCCGGGACTGGTGTGGTATCCTTCGCCGGACCAAGGATAGGGCCTTTTTTACAGACCTGTTGTGGGCTCATTATGGTAGGTTGTCTTGGCGAGTCTTGAGTATGTGTCGTAGCTCCACTCCGGGTGACCACATTGAGGGCTGGGGCAGGTCTTTGTTCCACGGAAATCAACTGAATACTTGGGGGAGGGCTACGGCTATTTTCCTGTATCTTTGCAAGGAGCTGAGGACATTGTTCAATGACGTGATCTACTACGCGGCAATACCGACATGTCGTAGTGGGGTTTCGACAGTCGCGGGCCAAATGACCAGCTTGGTTACAATTGTAACACACAACCTGGCCTCTACCTCTACCGGTCATTCCACCACGGCTGCGACCACCCAAAGTACCTCTACCGGGGTTGCCACCTCGGTATCCATAACCATCATTATTCTGGTTTTCATTGTGGACTCGGTAAGCATCAGAGGTGCGCTCTCGCATAAGGTCATAGCTGCGACATTCTTCTTCGTTATGGCCAACAGACTTACAAAACTGGCAGTAGGGGTTTTTAGGAACTGGGACATATCTCTGGAGAAGAGGGCAGCGCTCAGGGCGATGCTGGCCAGGGGTGCGGCAAATCTCACAATATATCACACCGGCATTGAATTGGGTGGGCGTGCCCGCGGTAAGATAAGTTCTGACCATGGGGCACTGGTCCCTATAGTGACCCTCGGAGCGACATTGCGTACACCAGACCTCCTCTCGACTGGTTTTAGCTTTCTTCATGTCACGAAGCTCCAGGGCCATTGCTGCCAATTGTGCTTGGATTTGAGCAAGACCAGAACTGTCTCCGACGGGAGCGGTTTCTAGCTTCATTGCAATTTCCAGAGCCTCTTGCTGGTCAGCAACCTTCTGTTGCATGAGCGGCGTTCTAATATGCGGCAGTAACGCAGCAATAAACCATTCCTTGTGCTGCGCAGGACTAATAGTAAAGCTTACTTGGTCTAATAAGACTTTGAATCTCTGGTCGAAGTCCCACACGGATTCTCCGCACCGTTGTTGAATCTCTTTGAGTTCAGTGATGCTCTGTGACTCTGATTTCGGTTTCTTAAATTCCTTAATGAGGGCGGCTTTGATTTCATCCAAATTGGGGTGCTGATTACTGGAGAATTTCATGAACCAGGTCAAAGCCCGGTCGCGAAAGGAAGTAATAAGCTGTGCAGTTCTCAGATCCAGGTCGGTAATACTCTTCGCGGTCCAGACGGCCTCACACAAAAACCAGAACTGTTCTGGGTCTTCTGATCCCGTGCCTTTGAAAATGGGCAGCTTAATATCATCAGCTAGGTGGGCCATTTTGGGTTTGGGAGGTTGAGGAGGAGGGCAGGGCGTTGACGGGGGGGGGTTTACGAGGTTAGGTTGACCTCTGGGCGGTATACTTGGACTTGGTTGCCGGACACACTGCGGCCGAACCTTAGGGGTAACAACGCGACGCTGGGGTGTAACAGGAGGGTGTCCTTCGGGGTCGGATTGTGAAGGGCTGTCAGGGGGAAGTGCGGTGGTCTGTCCTGAAGAGTAGGATTCAAAATTTCGTTTGTACCGTTGCTCACTTTGGGACAACCCACTTTGCGCGTCGAAGGTATTTTCTCTTGCAAACATATGTTAGTACTAGCAGTCTGACTCAAATAATAAGATGCCCTTTTCAACCAACAGTATTTTAATCTTTAAGCTTAAGGAATTTAAAAACTTACCATGGGGCCCTTTAAAGAACTGCCGTTCAGCTTCACTGAAAGAAGTGCTTGTATCAATGGCGAACTCTGTCACAAAGGTCTCCAACGTGCGCGTCGTCCAGAAGTCGACAGTGCGAGATACCTCGTTATTCACGTTTTGCACAAGGTTGACCCTTGCGGGGGTCCACGCAGGGATCCGTTGAGTTTGAAAGTTCGTCCTTCTTTCTGTTAACCTAGACAACCACTGGTGCAATTCTATATGGAAACGACCAAAGAAAATTTCATAAGTATCACAAAAAACATACCCTTGTAAAAAGTCACTTGCGCTTCGACACGGGTTCGTATTTTCTTGCTGCGCGAATTGCAAACAGGTCTCAGCGAACCAATCACTGATGTCCTTCACCGAGGGCCTCCAGAACATAGCCCTTGTGGTACAAGGTAAACCCCTCGTGAGCAGGTACTGAGTTCAACCGGCAACGGAACCAATTTGTTGGGCACATGGGCAGACCCGGGTTAACGCTTTATACGTCGCACCAACAAAAGACCCACTGTGTTGGCCCTTTCGGCAACAACCTGTGTGCAGGTTGCAGTCTCACCCGAAACAGCAATGGGGTGCCGCAGAATCAGGTTTCTGCATGCAGAGAGGGGTATTACTGTACCTTAGCCTTTCTAAACAATTATTAATCAACTTCTTGTTAACTTATCATTCATTCACATATAACTTCACATCATAATAAACAAACCAAACTTGCATAACCCACTACAGGGAATTCACAGCGAAGCTTAGTATTAGCAGAGATCTTATATTATTAGGTATATTCAGTTTAATGCATGAAAATGACAGAAACAGAAACAACACAACAAAACCACAACACCAAATATAACGTGGTTCACCCCCAGTGTAGGGGCTACATCCACAAACTGCGTTTTATTCCTCTTTCCTCAAAACCATAGTTTATCTGCGCACTCAGCTGCAGATTCCTTCAGCTCTTAACAGCCGCGCACATAGCAGCAGGCTTCTGCGCACACAGCTGCAGACCTTTCTTTCTTCCTTACAAAACCCTCTGCGCACACAGCTGCAGAGGTCGTCCACGCACACAGCTGGGACTTGTCCTTTCCTTACAAAAATAAACCTTACTTCGCCTTATCTTTCTTTACATCAAAAATCCTAACCTATCCATTTTACATAAGCGCTTATTTATACTGCGCAGTTTTACAAAACCATGGTCTTAAACCATGGGCACCCACAAAAACCCTAAACCCTGAATTTAAACCATGGGTTTATTACAAAAAGGGAGGGTTTTGACTTACCCTGACACCCCTAAGACTATTTTGACCCATAGCTCCGCTTACAAATTTCCTAACTAACCACGGAGTTACCCCATATGGAGTATGCGCCCCAACAGGAACGTACCGTTTGGAACCATTCACTTGAACTTGTAGAAAATAGCTTGGACCACTCTTCCATATCAGTCACCATTAATTTATCCACCATGAGGTATGTTGTTGAACAATATGACTTTGGAAATATCTTCAATTCCTCTTAGCTAGCACTACATCTTGCACTTGTAGAGGATACATTGGACCACATCTCCATATCTGGTCTTGGTGTTTTCTCAACAAACTATGCCAAAATGAACTTACTCAAGGTTTGTGTTGCTTGAGTACCATATGAAATGATAGAAGGAATATGTGCAAGTAGAGTGAAGTGCTGGAAAATGTGTGTCGAAAACCCACACCATGCTTGAGATCAACCATATGAACCCCTTAGTTAATGGGTGTTCCTCAAGATATGTACATGACACTTGTGAATACAAATGTGTGAAATAATCTCTTCAATATGCAAAGTGTTCCTCCAAATGTGAAAAAATGGTAGTCATCATCATCATCATCATCGTCATGATCATCATCCTTGTCATGATCATCATCATCACCTTCATCATCATCATCATCATCATCATCATCATTGTCATGATCATCATCATCACCTTCATCATCATCATCATCATCATCATCATCATCATCATCGACATCGACATCGACATCACCATATGGATGTGGCTTGAGATTCAAAGCTTAGAATTAGATGTGGCTTGAGATTCAAAGATTACAATTGTATTATTCTTTTTAAGATCAAAGGATCTCAGTTTTTTGAACATTTGTAAGACAAGGTCCATCTGTCATTCTCCTCCCACCCTAGTTTGTTGCATTGATGAAGTGTTCAAGCTTATTTTCATTTCCAAAATGAGGATGATCTATTTTTTGTGAGGAGGATCATCATCATTGTCGTCATCATCATCCTCCTCCTCCTCCTCATCATCATTGACATCATGTACATCATCACCACCATCATCATCATCACCACCATCCTCATCCTCATCGTCATCCTCATTGTCATCATCATTAGCATCATCATCATCATCACCATCACCATCATCATCATCAACATCATCATCGTCGACATCATCATCGTCAAGAGCAATATAAATAATTGTACTTCAATTGATAAGTATAAATTAACTAAACCTTTTATAAAAAAAATGCAAAAAAAGAATATTGTTTTTCCAAATTTTTTGCAATTTTAAATAATTGAGCACCTCTTAATATCTACATGAAAAAATGATATATTTTCAATCAAACTTATTTTGAACACAGTAATTTGACAAAATTATGCAAATAAGTTCAGACAAGAAGTCATTCAGAAATATGCCTCTGGCAACTCGAGATTTTTCATGTGATGTCCATGGGAATCAGTACCAGTAGCCAATGGTGGTCTTGAATTCAACTCCTGGGGGGTCATATATGGTTTGCACACTCAAGGGTCTAATGATTAAGAACATGTGTTTCCTCTTTGGAGGTCACAGGTTCAAACCCTGAGGGGGATAGGGTTTGTACACCTCCTCTATAGACTTTAGCAGTCAAATTGTTGTGCACAGGAGTCCCCTGTTCCACAAACAATGGGATCTTGTACACCAATTTGGTGTCTTGTTAGGCTGTGAATTTAAAGTTAGATTATTATTACAGTGCCTAAAGACATTGGTTAGTCTGGCTTTGGAAGCTTGAGTTCAGTGTGGTTCTCTTTTTAAGCTCATTTTTTCTTTACCCTATTATATTTTTTATAAGAATTGCATGAAAAAATTTTGAAGCCAAGAAATTTAGGTAGTTAAGTTTATTATTTAGACAAAATGTCATTCTGAAATATAATTGGAGAAATCAGGTTTATTGTAATTGACTTTTTAATGCTGAAGGATTTCTCTTATCTAACTGCTCAAAGTAATATGGGGTTATGATAAAACTTGGATGATTCATTTTTATTTTTTTAATTAACTGAATGAATATGTTGCTTCCTGCTTTCATTTTGTACAAAGGAAAGTATTCACAAGATGATGCAAAAGCTGTTGTCGTTCAAATTTTAAATGTTGTAGCTTTTTGTCTTCTTCGGGGTGTGGTTCATCGAGATCTCAATCCATAGGTATCCTCTAACTAATATTTTTTTAACCGTCCTTATTGCGGAAACTATAATATGAAACTATAATGGGATTCGTGATATGTGAAGTAGTGTTGATATTTTGTGATGAATATTAATATTTTAGTCAATTTCAAATTTTCTAGTGGAAAGGTTGTGGCCTTAGCTCACCTTCAGCTGCTTGATAGTTTTCATTTTAAAAATTATTTTCGCGTGTACGCATACTGACTTAGAAAACAAACATGTATTGCTGGAACAAAATTTCCTGTTCACTAGCAAGTATGAACATGCGGATTTGAAGGCTATAGATTTTGGCTTGTCGGACTTTGTTAAGCCAGGTGTATTTCACATGGGATATTGGTAGCTGATTTGAGAACATTCTGCACTTGTTAACAATACAAAATTATCCATTCGTGAAGCTAATAGTACTTGCATTTGACTTTGGGAATATGTGCAAATGAAAGATTAAATTGAATCCTAAATGACATGTTATCTATCGCAACAATCCTTAAATATCTATACAATGTCACCTTCATAGTTCCTAGTAGTTAAGGAAACTTTGATATGGAGAAGGTAACGAGATGATGGGCTACGTGGTTCCACAATTATCATCACCACCATGAATCATAGGGTAAGATGGTATGTCTCTCGTGAAATGCATGGTGTCACATTGTCGTCCTAGTTTAGCTAGTTAGTTATTACCACCTTTACTACAACAATCAATCATGTTTGTGGTGATTTCGTGCTTGAGACCTACCATGTCACTCAATCTAACCTTGAGTCCACCCCTAACCTTTAACCAATTTGAAACAACTTGACAAATTTTAATTCCTATAAATCCATGTATAGGATTACAATTTTGCAACCTTAACATTAATTAACTAATTAAGTTTGTTAATACAAACATAAGATTTAAATCTTTATCTTAATCTTACATATAATTTTAACAAATTATACTCAATAATATTTTTTTAAGTTACAACAAATTTAACTACTTCAATTTAAAAATATATTATAACAGTATACATAATGTAAATTTTCATTCTATATATATTTTTAAATTATAACAAATTTAAGTGCTTCAATTTAACAATATATATAATGTAAATTTTTATTATATATTTTTTTATTATCATTAATAAATTTAAATAATTAAATTTAAAATAAATACATTAAGTTTAATTAAAAAAATTTAATTAACCTAAACTTTATTTTAATAAAAATTTTAAATCTATTAAATGAAACACATTAAGCTATTATTAATTGGTTTTGGTATTCAAGCCAGACTAATTACGATTTGTTATGTTATACTTTATGGATAAATCAACACATTTTCCTAAGTTCCGGCCTCCACCCTTTTATTGTGCAAATACCTGTTCAGTTTGCTTGAACGTGACACCCCTGACCATACCTGCACCAACTGACAATACCTGCATTGACAGTTCTGATTGTCGAGGCTAACGGGCTAACCCACGGAGAGCAATAAGCACCCGGAAGCCCAGCAGTTAATGCTGCCGCTGCGGGGCACAGCAACAGTCCAATTTAATCTCAATTTGATCCAACGGTTGCTGTGCCCCACAGCCCCAGTATTAATTGCTGCACTGCTGGGTGCTTATTGCTCTCCACCTACTCACCCTGACACCTAACAAGAATTTGTTTTATATTTTGCCATCTGTATGTGGTCAGGGTATCCATGTGTGTAACAGTGTAAGCCATGCAAAGTTTAAATTTGGCTCGACTACTTTGAGAATTCGTGGAGCACGGGAGGGGGAGTTCAAAACCATTCAAGCTGAAAATATTGTTATCAACGGTACCAAGCCTGTGAATTTTCTTTCATTGCGTGGTGTTGGAGACTGCACATATTCTATATCTCATGTGAATTTATATCAGCGTATTACTCGGCTCTGCGTGGTTTGCTTTGTATTACTCGGCTCTGCCTGGTTTGCTTTGTAGTTTCAAGAATAAAGGCCCCGAACGTGAGAACTCTCCAATGGCTATCACAACATGGACAACCAAATTTTTTAGTCGTTCTCATTACCAAGGAAGTGGATATTCTAAAATTACAATCTTCTTCTTATCAAGCAAAGCAAGTGCAGATTCTAAAATTACAGCCATAAAGAACAAGAAAGTTAAAATACACGCTTGGCATTTTCAAATCAACTTGAACTTCAAACTAATCCCAACAAACAATCCCATGTATTTATTAAGATATATTAATTGAGATATATTTTTTTATAAGGATGATGGAGAATTTTATAATATGTTTTGGTTGCTTCAAATACAAATCCTGAGATAGATTTTTTTATAAGGATGATGGAGAATTTTATAATATGTTTTGGTTGTTTCAAATATAAATCCCAAGACAGATTTATTGATTGATAGATAAGTGTCAAAAGTAATAAGTTTGGATTGATCGTATGGATTCATTGAAAATGACAGAGATGCATGAATTGTTCCACTCTTTTGTAAGCTTCTGTATTTCATATTTTATTTTAAAATGCAGAGATTCATTGGTGCAGTTATTTGTTTGAGATCTGGGGATTCTGAGAATTTAATGTTTAAAAGAAATTGACCCAAGTTTTTTTTAAGATGCAGTTCAGCTACAAAATCTAAAAGTTGGTGGCCGGTTATATGTTTTTTTAAAGGCAACTAAGGCTTCCACCAATTAAAAAATCTAAGAATTTTTTTTCTCAAGCATAGGCAACAGTTTGGCAATTTTATTTCCTATACACCTGTGAACGGTAAAGATATAATAACCACAATAAAGTTTTCATATTTTTGGTGTTAGCGGTAGCATATCCCAGACTCGTCTTAGTACGAATATCAATAGCACTACCGCCTTCCTTTACATAATTTTGCTAGGCACTTATAATTTTTTTTTGTTTCTTTGGACAGTTTATATTCAACATTCTGTATTCGATATCAATGTTATTTGTAATTTTGTTAATAATAAAATTGTTCACTTTGAAGCGTATGAAATTAAACAATGTTAAATTTTATATGGATTTTTGGGATTTTTTTTTTCATGATTAATCTATTTTCATCTTAAATTCCTCTTTGTTAAACTTTAAATTGTTTAAGATAGACGCCATTGAACTTCGACCCACCTTCATTTCTGTGCACCGTGTTGTATAGATCATGCCATTTTTTCTTGCTGAGGTACATGCACCAATGCCGGGTCAATCTTTCATGTATGGATCAGGGAGGAAACTAGAAAATCATACACAAATTATACTGGGCCTCCGGATATAACTTTTTTTTAAAGGCTAGTAGGTTATTCAAGGTGATTAAACATCTGTAAACAAAAGCCTAGCCGTTAACTTTATTATTTCAACTATTTTTAGATTCACAGGTACTGAAATAGAGGGTTTTAGACAAGGGAGGCTGTCAAGTGTACTTAAAGAAAACAAAACTTCCACTTTCCCTTCTGCTGTTAGCAAATTGAACTCATATTTTGCTATTAACAGATTGATAAGTGGTGGCTTCTCTTATCTCTATAGTTACCTAAATGATACTAGGACTTGAAAACTGAGTTAACGTGCCAAAGCACAAGACGGATATCTTAAAATTTTACCAAGTCTTTATTTTACCCAGTTTTTTAATCTAGGATCTGTTTTAATTCATTATGTATAAGCTTTATTTAAATTAGTCCCAAGGGTTAGCTCAATTGGTAAGACTTACTTACACTCTCTCAGTTCGGGGAGGTCACGGCACGGTCATCGGTTCGAGCCTTGAGTCCTATGGGGTTAGGTCTTCTGCTAGGATGACCATCGGTTTACCACCTCTACCATCCATGACCATAGGTTTGCCACCTCTACCATCCATGAATGTAGGGAAGTATTGCTGGATTTCCTGTGGATCTTTTCAGATGTCTTTGTGGCGATAAGAAGTGAGCTTTTGATAGTGTCTTTTATATAGATTTTTAAGTCACTATGGATTGGTCATTCAAGCTTTCAACTTTATATAAAGATTTCCAATTTATATAAAGATTTCCAAGTGAATTTTCAAGTAACTATGGATTGATTGCTTATTCAAGTTTTCAACTCTAAGCTTTCAAGTTTATATAAAGATTTCCAAGTAAATTTTCAAGTATCTATTGATTGATTACTCATTCAAGTTTTCAACTCTAAAAGCAGGGAATATGCAGCTTTGCTACTAAGCCTTATTTACATCTTAATCCTAATCGCACCGGGTGCATGAAGGCCACGCGGGGCTCTCTGGGTAAACCCACCACACATGCCAAAACTAATGAAACAAAACCATGTTAGACCTGTCTTCTCTCATTTCACTCATCCAATTTTTTTTTACTAATTCAAAAGCTAAAGAGCTCTGCAAGCCGGTGTACCTGGTAAGGTTTTTCCGCGCCAGAGTTTTCAACTTTTACTCTGCCTGCAATCTCTCATTTTTTTGTGTGTGTTTAACATGTTTTTCTTAGGGTTGCAGAGGATAGCCAGACAACCATCTCCTTCATCTCAAGTGGTAGACTCACTACCCTCATGTTCTTCCAATAGACGCGATTTGGTGTAGAGCTCATAGCCTTCACAAAGGTCCTCTCTTCGGTTTCCTATGGCCAATGTTTCAGAAATGTCTGGGGTTACCCCTCCTCTCACAAGCTCGAGTGGTTTGTGGCCATATAGTGTCCTGTAGTCTGCAAGGCTATGCAACCATGGTCAGGTAACCCCTCTACTCACCCCCAAGGAGGCAGAGTCTTTCATACTCTAGTGGTTTCATGGGTAATGGTTTGGAGCCTCTTTGGAGGCTGCATCTGGGTGCTAGCTCGTGTGACTATTTTGTGGTCTATGGCAAGAGTTTGCATGTATGAAAACATTGGTATCTTTGGGAGCTGCTGCCACATGCCCACTCTCTCCCTTTCCTATGATAGCCACTCGTTGTGACCCACAAGCTCGCAAACCACCTCTCAACAGCCCCCGCTCCTTCAGCGCAGCGTTTCCTAGTGCTTCCCTTGGCCTTTAACTTGCTGAGTGGGTTTCTATGAAGGAAAGCAGGCCGTGTGCATAAGCCTTGAACCATGGGCTCAATTGACACTTTCGTGCTTGCTTCAGACTCTTGGGTATGGTGTAGACCCCTTTTGCAAAGCCATGGATACCTGAGCTCTTCCCCTTAGAAGACGCGTTGTGCACAACAATTGCTCCTCCTGTGGACTCCTCAGCGCTCAGTGCTTGCCATGACAGCGTTGGACCTATGGATTTTTGTGGTGCACCGGTCTTTAGGTGGGATGACAACTACCCAAAATTCCTATGTTGGGATGATGAGGAATTAATGGTATCGCACTAATTTCTATGGAGAAGCATTGTGTAGGTCTTGCTCCATCGTGGGCTCCTCCTCATTTTACTCATTTTATATTCTCCCGGTGGCTTGCTGGCTTTGGTGAGTCCAAAGACTTGAAGATGGGCCTCTACATTTGCAATGAATAAAAACCCATCCATTCGCAAGCATGGACTATTAAATCATCAATAAAATAGAGAGCAAATAAGAATGAAAATATAACTGATAGAAAAGGCTCACAAATTTGCTCTTTTAATCAATAGTACACAATGGTACATATATAGTACATAATGTATAACTGACCTCTAATAGTATGACTATTAGGGTAAATACCGAACTTAGATTAAAGCTTTCAACATCCCCCTTAATCTTAAGTTCGTTCTTGCCTGAAAAACCGCCTACTTGACAATCAAATGTGTCAAGCAATTCAAAGAGTAAAACTCAAGAAGGTCAACTACTAATGGCTGAAAATTTCTCTGACACAAAATCTAGCAGAAGTAGTGAGACTTCTGCTAAGTTGCATGGTTTCGAGATGACCAAGAACTAATGGTTTTAAGTTGACCATAAAACTATCAAATATATCAAGAGGTGGTTTTATGTTTACCATTAACCATATCAACTAGAAGCTCGAATGACTTATGTTGATCACAAAAATTGTATCAAGATCCATGAAAAGTAGACTCTCATGTGTTCTACTTAATTGATGGCTCTGGAAACTTTTAAATTTCACTCTATTTTCAAAATTCAGAAACAACACTCTATCTTCAAAATTCAGAAATAAGGTTGCATACTTGTACCCAATTGTTTTGTTCATTGTTCACAAGCTCACAATAGCACTTTATAACAAGCTCACAATAGCACTTTATAACTTGGAACCTGACATCATTTATTCCCCAAGGTGAGAAGATGGAAGTTCGTTCAAATTTTCTCTTGTTTCCTTACTTTCTTTTATCCCCTGTTAGAAACAATCTATCATATGCATTAGCTTCATGTCTGAACTTTATGTTCAGAATGTTAATTTTTTTTCTTTTCTTTATGGGTGTTGGGTTCAACCAATAATGCACCCAATTACAATCATTTTTCAATTCAACAATATTTAATACTCACTAAATGAATAATAGTAAGTACCAAAAACTTGCAAAAATAGAGAATGCAAGGATACAAATCTGAACAGGTACAAGTTCAGAAAATAAGTGTTGAATTGTTTTTTTTTTAATTTTAAATGCTGAAAACTCTATTTTAATTTGTCTGCATATTCAAATGTCAGTGGCTGCAATCTTCAATCTGGCTGGGAAGACTACTTTACTCAGCAAATGATTGGTCTCTTTTACTAAGAGATTTTTGTTTTGATAACACAATTATAACTAAATTTTTCTGTTCCCGCTGGCAATATAACAACAGACTGCAATTTTTTTTAAAGCTAACTAGGCTCCTTCAATTATTTCTTACGCTTCCCTTTTAAAATCTCAATACCTTCCCTTCATGTCAAAACTTATCAAAAATGATCTTTGCCAAAATTAATATATGTATATATTTGTTTAAATGATATGAAAGTGTTTTTTTTCATAGCATGCAAAAAACTTCACGGTTTTGAAACCATATCTTCCCTAAGAAAATTAAATTTTACTCACGGCTTGCCCATCTTTTCGGTTTTGAAACCATATCTTCCCTAAAAACATTAAATTTTACTCACGGTTTGCCCATCTTTTCTCGTGAGTTTCTCATATGGAACTTTTCTGATTTGGGCATTCTTTATTCAACGGATTATGAATTTACAAATTGGGGATTTTCAAATTATCCCAGCAAATACCTATTCTTACACCAGATTGGCAGCGTTATGTTCAACCCAGGCAGACTCTTTCTTAGGCAACGATTTCCAACTGTGTGGCTTCGTCTTTGTCTTTGTCTTTTTCTTCAGGTACATGTAATTCTAGCCAACTACTTCCTAATTTTCCTTTCTCCATATTTGCTGCAGAGTCTTTTAATTCCTCTCCAATCTTCGAAGAACTCAAATGTTCTAATAGGTTTCTCTTCTCTCACACAATTTAGCAAGAACTCTCTCAACCAAGGCCACTGATCTTATGGTGCTCTGACACCACTGTTAAATCATCAAGAAAATAGAGAGCAAATAAGAATGAAAATATAACTGACGGAAAAGACTCACAAATTTGCTCTTTTAATTCAAAATACACAATGGTACATATATAGTACATAATGTATAACTGACCTCTAACGGTATGACCATTAGAGTAAATAACAAACTTAGATTAGAGCTTTCAACATGGACCACAAAGATTTAAGGTTCTGAAATTTGGATTTGGTGCTATATATATATATATATATATATATATATAACCAATTCGACTGCATTTCTCTGAGTGCTTCCTGGATTTGGGTTAGCAGAGATATTTTCGCAAGCAGGAGATGATAGAAGGAGAGTAAGGAAAATCTTGGTGCATTTATTGAGTGGATTCAACTTCTTCCACTTGCACAGTTCTCATCTCCTCAATTCCCACACCCTCTTACTGTCCTTACTGTAGCAAATTAAAATATGTGAATACATTTTTATTTTTCATAATAATAAACACAAATTTTCTTCATTAGTTTGTACTATTATGTGTTGCCGCCTTTCACACAAATTTATTCAAAATTTAGAAACAAGGTTGCATACAATAACAAGCCCTTCAATCCAGCTCTAACTAGATTGGAAGAGGCAGCCTGAGCTTTATTTATACAAAAAATAAGAGATCAAGCCCAGGGGGGGCGCAAATCCCAAGGAGACAAACCACTGCAGCTAAAGGAGAGTCAATCAATGGTGATCTGAAGCCGAACTGAGCCTACTTGTCAATCGGGGGGCTGATTGAGCTGACACATCAATCCACAGAACTTCCAGGAGAGCCCACATGTGTGGAGGAGGGAGAGAGGGCGCACTTCCCCATAAAGGATGCTGAAGATCAACTCTGGATCTATCCAGATCACCTCCTTCAGTCAAGAATTTGTCAGATCCAGTCAATCTGGTTTAGATTTGACTGATTTCAATCAAATCAGCTGAGAGTCCACTGATATAGGATTTTGGATTTGCTCCATTATTCATCAATTTATTAATTAAAATAATCAATAAATGATTTTTTGGGGCTTTCTAACCTAAGTGATGGAAAATCACTCAAAACTAGGAAATAATGGGTCTATAGGTTTACTGGGTGCTCTTAGCTTGAAAATGAGCACCTACATGACTAAATCTGACTTCCGAGCCCATTACAAAACCAATTTTTCCAATTAAACTATTAAAAAATACCCTAAGTTTTGGAAAAATTAAATTTTAATAAAAACACTGAAAAAAATTAAAATTTAAAAAATTTGAAAAAACCTACGGGGACTTAGACATGTTCATATGACTCGACCATGATGTCTAGCATGTTTATACATTGAAACATAGACTCTAATAACCTCAGTAGGCCTAAATACCAAGCCGACCACCCCAACTTTAGAGGTATGGAGTGAAAAACTCAAAAATTATTAGTCGTTTATTCAACAACCAATAATAACCAAGGGAAAAAACACCCCAGGCTAATCGGATTGAAAAATAAAGTCTAAGAGACCGAGTCTTTTATAGACACTATCATGCTAGAACATTTATTACAATTCCCCCATGTGGGTATGAACATGTGATATAGTACAACAAAGTTTCCCAGAAGCAAGACTGAAGGTCTTCTGAAGTTCGAACAAGTTGTCCTTGTCCGGTTCACCAGGCTCACTTGATAAAAAACCACTAAGTACAACTTAGGTGGTAAAATTCTGGCTCCAATTGTGGGATGTGTGCTCAATCTGGTCTTTAAGGAAAGGAGAGGATACAAGAACACCAGAATCTCTGGTTTATATACCCTGTAAAAACATCTCAACTTGACAAGAAAAACCTCAGTAGCACAAGTTTTATAAAAAACCAAATGAACCATTAAGCTGATTTATTTAAACAAAATAAATGTAACTAACTAAAAGAAGCAAAGTTTTATTATAGATAAGTATAAAATAGAAATGTAGAAAGTAAATGCTCTTTTTCAAGGAGCTTATTTTCCTACTCTAAGCATAATATAAAAAGGGTTAAGTGTAATCAGAAATCCAATGTAACCACCTAAGCATTTTATTAACATAAAAAAAATTCCTTGTCTTTGGTTACCAGCCAAAGAAGGGATGCTTTATTTAGAAAATTCAAACCTGTGTGATGATTCAGAATGGGTGGGATGGATGGAAAATCATAGGCATGAATAAAGTCATTAAAGTTCTTCCCAAATTGGTATGTGCTTGCACAGGCTACTTCTATCCATGATTGGATAGGACTGATATACCAATCATCATGATGAGGCAAACTGACTATATCATCATACTGATCATCAAGGCTGATCGAATGATGACTCATTGTATAAGCACCAAGCTGCTCCAAATCATAAGGAACCTCTACATGTGAAGAATATGGCCGAGACTGATATTCCACTGACTGCATCACATCTAACTTTTCACAACACTGCTTCTCAATGTCTTTATTACTGATACACTTGTGCGGCTCTGCATGATATGACTTTGAATGATCACATGAAAATTTTGAATGCTCCTCTTCCATACTAAGATTTTCCCAGGTATCTAGATCCATGCTCCCCTCTATGGATGTATCGTAGATTGGACTTCCACAAATTTTTGAATAGACACTCCCCTTGCTGGACACATAATGGATGGGGTTCTCAATAATATTTTCACAAGTTGGATTATCTATGAAATTCCAATATTCATCACTCCCATCTATGTTGGATATGAGAGAGTCTTCCTTGCTGGTATCACATCCTGAGATATAACTACCCTCCTGTTAGTTTTTCAACATGTAAGCTAGCATTATGATATTAGGATATTTTAACTGAGAGAATAACAAGCACAACAATAAAAAATAAGCACAGCACAAGAGACAAGAGACACAAAGAGTTTTCCTCGAGAAAACCATAAAGGAGAAAACCTCGCAACTTCCTCAGAGATAGAATCAGAACCAAAACAGTAAAAGCCCAAAACAGTAAGATGATCTCCCAACAGTAGCAGTCTCTCTCTCTCACACTAAGAGAGCTTCTCCTCTCTCACTCATGCGCATCACTTGAGTGAGTGAATGATGTGTGTGATAAATAGAGAGGCTCACTCTCTATTTATATTCTTTCGTTCACTTGAAGTGCACTTAATCATGTCGGCCTCACTTAAGGATAACTTACTAGAGCCAACATCTCTATGAGTGTCTAATAACCCTAGTGCCCCAAAACTGTAGGGACTTTAACAATGACTTGACATGACTTGTTTACATTATTTATCCTCTCGATCGGAACATCGGGGCATGACAACATGACTCAAATACATAATAGATACATCCCGGAATAAACATTGGGTTACAATACATAAGATACATAGATGAATACATTCTGAAGTTACAAATACATCAACACTCCCTCTTAACTAGGAAGGTATTCTCTCGACACAATTTATCAGCACAAGTCTTCTTCTCTATATCATCTAGATCATCATTGAATTCTCGTCATCTTCGTCTTCAATTCATCTTCATCTTTAAGTCATCTTCATTTGGATCTAGAACATCACTCAATCTGGATCATCATCACTGAATCTAGATCATCACTCGATCTGGATCATCATCACGGGATTTGGATCACCACTCGATCTGGATCATCATGTGGCATCATCTCTGGATCTGGATCATCACTCGATCTAGATCATCATGGGGCATCATCTCTGGATCTAGATCATCACTTGATCTAAATCATCATTGGTTGTCATCATTGGATCTCGATCATCACTCGATCCGGATCATCATTGGCTATCATCACTGGATCTCGATCATCACTCGATCTAGATCATCCCTGGTGCTATCTCATGATTCTTCTCGTCACAGGAAGTTCTACAGAGCCAGCCCTTTTTCATGATGGTTGTAGGCCTAGCCTCCATGTAGATCTTTCGCCCAGCACTTACATCTGACCTACTCGTTAGAAAGGCATGCCCAGCACTCACATCTGATCATGTAGGAACCAATCCTATAATCATATCAGAAAGGCCCAACACTCACATTCACCAGCATGATAGGAACTCAAACTACTATCATCTGTGAAATGGCTCAGCACTTACAACCACCAGCATGATAGGAACCCAGACTACTATCATCTGTGGAAAGGCACAGCACTCACATCCACCAGCATGGTATGAATTCAAACTACTACCATCTGTGTAAAGTCTCAGCACTTACAATCACCAGCATGGTACAAACTCAAACTACTACCATCTGTGAAAAGGCACAGCACTTATAGTCACCAGCATGATAGGAACTCAAACTACTACCATCTGTGAAAAGGCACAGCACTTATAGTCACCAGCATGATAGGAACTCAAACTACTATCATCTGTGAAATGGCTCAGCACTTATAACCACCAGCATGATAGGAACTCAAACTACTATCATCTGTTGAAGGGCCACTACACTTACATCTGAGTACGTGGGAACACATCCCTCAGTCACATCAGAAAGGCTCTCAGTCCTAGACTGAGGATCCCTGGTACCTCACCAGGTAGCTCCATTCAAAGAATGGCGTTAGCCCTTATATCTGACACTAAGTCAGAATGGCTTAGCACTCATATCTGACATGGGATGAACCTAATCCTTTAGCCATGATAGAATGGCTTCATCCCTTACATCTGGTCAAGTGGGAACACATCCCTCTATCACATCAGAATGGCCATGCACTCATATCTGATCATGTGAGAACAATTCTCACGATCATATCAGAATGGCCCTCAGTCATAAACTGAGTTTTCCTGGTACCTCACCAGGCAGCTCCATTCCAAGAATGGAAATAGCCCTTATATCTGATCATGTAGGAACCAATCCTACAGTCATATCATAATGGCTTAGGACTCACATCTGTCATGGAAGAAACCAATCCTCTCATCATGATAGAATGGCTCAGCCCTTATATCTGACTTGCTCGTCAGAATGGCTATGGATCTCAGCACTCATATCAGTCATGGAAGGAACCAATCCTCTCACCATGACGGAATGGCTCAGCCCTTACATCTGACCATGGAACAAACCAATCCTCTCACCATGTCAGAATGGCTATGGGTCTCATCACTTTCTCTTGGAGGGAACCTCGATCTGGAGAACACCAAGCCTCTCCCTGAAGTACTCTAACTTCAGCTAGCTAATGGCTTCGTCAATACATCAGCTATCTGTTCCTCCGTCGCAACATACTGGAGCTTCACTACTCCTCTCTGCACCATATCCCTGATATAGTGATACTTGATCTCGATATGCTTCGACTTGTCATGGAACACTGGATTCTCTGACAACTTCATGCAACTCTGGTTGTCACAATGTATACAAGTAGCATCCAACTGGAGATCAAATATATCAGACAATAGCTTCCGCAGCCATACTGCCTCACAACTAGCTGAACAAGCTGCGACATACTCTGCTTCAGCTGTACTCAGTGCCACATAGGATTGCTTCCTGCTAAACCAAGAGATCACACCTGATCCCATACTGAAGCAACATCCTGAAGTACTCTTCCTATCGATGGCACTGCCTGCCCAATCTGAATCAACATAACCTTCTAGGTTAATCTTTTGATTTGCATCGTACTTAAGCCCATAATCAACTTTACCCTTCAGGTACCTTAGAATATGCTTTGCAGTAGTCAAGTGAACAATTCTTGGATCTGTCAAGTACTGGCTCAAGGTGTTCACAACAAAGCAAATGTATGGTCTCGTGTTCATTAGGTACATCAATGACCTAATCATCTGACGATACATCATAGCATCAACCGACTCTGATGAGGCATCACTCAATAGCTTCAAGTTCGATGCCATAGGTGTGGCCATAGCCTTGTAGTCCATCGTCCCAAACCTCTTTAGGACATCTACTGCATACTTCCCTTGTCCAAGGAAGATTCCATCTGTACTCTGCCACACCTCCATACCTAGAAATTAATGCATCATCACCAAGTCCTTCATTTTGAACTCAGTAGCAAACTTTATCTTCGTATCAACAATCAACCCATCCGTACCTGTCACAAATAGATCATCTACATATAGTAGAAGCATCACTGGGTTGCCATCCTCAACCTTGTAGTAAGGGTTGGAATCTGCTTTACTCTCAGTAAAGCCTAAACTCATCAGTAATCTGTCCATCTTGTTGTACCATGTCGATCTTCAGGATATTCTGTAGTTACTCCCTCTGAAGTGGAGCATCATACTCCCTCTGTCTTCCGTACTCTATGCACTAAAACATTATGTACCGGAGTGACAAGTAGCTTCCTATGCTACTAATATTCTATGTGACAATCTAGTGTATAGACTTACATCTTCAACCTTGTAGCAAAGGTTAAGATCTTCATCAAGCTCATCATGTATGTGTTATCCCATGGGTGTCTTCTGAACTCGTACAAGGCCTTCTTTCATTTGCACACATGATTATGCATGTCATGTGACTTCTCTTCCAGTGGCTGCAAATATCTCTTCTTAGTTTATGTCTTCTTTTCGTGAGAAGCCTCATGCTACGAATCTTGCTTTGTATCCCATGATGTTTCCATCTACTGCATGATGGAACTACGAACTTCTCTTCACATATTGATACTGCATCCTAGACATCATTCTTCTTGAACTGATCTTCCCTTTGTTCTTGGAAGGTTCTGCATCAATGATGTCACGTCATTTGTCATATTATTCTTCATTTTGAAATATCATCACTTGTTCTTCAGAACAAGTCTTCATTCTTCTTTGCTTGTAGGCGATTATGTATGCGATCTTTCCTACAAGTCAAATGTATTTGTATGGTTAGAAACATTTCATAAGGAATATTCATACTGGCAAATTCTTATGCATAAATATATGATCATGCAACTACTTTAGCCAATACAACATTCATCCATATCTGACTGAAACTTTCTAAATGCCTTCCATCTCTACCAGGACAACATTGAGATTGTGCACTAATCCAATATGTCAGCAAGGAGGTTTCATTCTAGATAAGTATCAATGGAGAGTTTGTATAGAACCATGAGCTACTTACCCATCACATGCATATTAGTAGTATACTGTCGTTAATGCAAACATCATATCATGCATGATACATCAACTGAATATAAACAAATGCATAACAAAACAATATTATGAAATGACAATTGAATACTTATCTTTATTTGATTCGTGGGTATACTCCTTCTTGAGCCTTCAGCTTCATCGTCTTACTCATTCATGATAGCATCGTTTCTTATCCAAATGCTAGGATGGATAAGATGTTCTTCTAGAGTTGAGTCATTTGTATTCCTCACTGCTTGAGGGATCTTCTTTGGAAGGTGAGAGCCTGATCTTCAAATGCTCCCATCTTATCTTCTCTTCTTATGGGTAGAGCTCCTTCTTCTTCCCAAAGTCTGCTGAAAGTAATCACTTCCTTCTAGCACATATTCCTCACATGAATGAATCACATGATCCTGGGAGTCCATTCAAGGTGGCCATCACCACTTCTGCAATCTCCACTTCTTCTTTTACCACTTCAAGTTGTTCTTTGATTTGAGATACCCTTATGACTGCATGGTCTTTGCATTCTGGATCTTCACTTTCTTCAACTGGTTTCTTAAGGTCATATTCCGATCTATGTTCTTTCCTTCAAATAGCTTGGTCAAGGAATCAAACATCATCAGTGTCTTTAGGGAAGACACTTGTGGTACAAGTTGATCCATGACTAAATAAACCATGATCTTCTTAGCCTTGACCAAGTTCTTCTTGTGTAAGGCTTCTAACCTCATCTCCCTCTGAAACTGGAACCTCTATACTCATGTAGGTGTCCAATCCATTTTCTTCAGAGCGATCAAATACTTGTATTCTTGGAAGTTGTCAACTTCACCAAGCTTATCATCAAGCTAATGTGATAGATCACTTTGAAATGAGAACCTCAAACGAAAATAGCAATGGATTAGATCTTACCGATTTGAGGTGTCCGCCCTGGTTCCAGAGCTGGCTGATCTAGGGTTTGTCACAGAAACCCTAATTTTCAAAAATTGGAATATTTTAGATCTGATTGGATAGACAGATGTATCTCTTCAATTGGAGTTGTCCAATGTACTCCTTTTCTTAAAACAGTGGAGAGAAGCTCCCAGAACAGGAAGCCCTAATTTTCCAATTTCTTCTGCAGAAATTCCCATTACTTTTTCTATGATATATCTGAAATTCATGATTATTTATATCTGAAATTTCTCATTGAAGTAACCTCACATGTCTTGGATCCAAAACCATAGGTTTCATTAGAATTGGTTAAACCATTTTGTCTTTATGATCCTTTTCCCAAGGTGACCTGTTACAGGACTGTTCAGAACAGTGAAGTTGTACGGCATGCCACATGTGACTGGTTGATCCTCTAAGTCTACTCTTTGGACCACCGAAATTAAATTCTATTCCCTTTCTAGAACATCTTCAGGAACTCCATTTCGATCTCTGTATCCCAAGATATTGCAATTCTCCCTAGGTGTCCTGTTTAGGGATGAATTCTGGAAGAGGCTGGAACCCTAACTTGGAGGGATCATAGCTCCCATAATATAGTGAATCTGAGGCTGATTTTTGGACACAGTGCACATCCAGATTTTATATTTAGCCTCTGCAATTTGTAGCTCCTGATCCTTCGCCAATATCAGGATATAGTGAATCTACCAAAACTTATCAGTTTTAGTATTTAGGGTTTTTCTAGTTCGGGGTCAAAATAGGGTTTGACTTTCCCGGAGTTTCACCCAACGAAATTTCTTGATCCAGGTCTCTAAAATTCGGTTTTGATGAGGAGAAAAATCCTATTTTGGTCTCACTCAAAAATTCCTCTTCTGTAGAAAGCCCTAATTTCCCGCACCAAAACTGAAAATGCTCGCAATCGAATTTCGCTTCGACAGAAAGATGCGCCCTTCAATGGAGAGTCATCCTAGCATACTTTTGCTGATGGATTGTGGAGAGAGAACCAAAAATTAAGAAGCCCTAGCTTCTCTAGCTGCACAATGTCTTCTTCTCAGGTTAGCTCTGATACCATGTTAGTGTTTCAACATATAAGCTAGCATTATGATCTTAGGATCTTTTAACTGAGAGAATAACAAGCACAATAATAAAACATAAGCACATCACAAGAGACAAGAGACACAAAGAGTTTTCCTCGGGGAAACCGTAAAGGAGAAAACCCTACAACTTCCTCAGAGATAGAATCAGCACCAAAACAGTAAGATGATCTCCCAACAGCAGCAGTCTCTCTCTCTCACACTGAGAGAGCTTCTCCTCTCTCACTCATGCGCATCACTTGGGTGAGTGAATGATGTGTGTGATAAATAGAGAGGCTCACTCTCTATTTATATTCTTTCGTTCACTTGAAGTGCACTTAATCATGTCGGCCTCACTTAAGGATAACTTACTAGATCCGACATCTCTATGAGTGTCTAATAACCCTAGTGCCCCGAAACTGTGGGGACTTTAACAATGACTTGACATGAATTGTTTACATTATTGATCCTCCTGATCAGAACATCGAGGAATGACAACATGACTCAAATACATAATAGATACATCCCGGAATAAACATCGGGTTACAATACATAAGATACATAGATGAATACATTCCGAAGTTACAAATACATCAACAGCTCCTCCTTCTCATAATAATAATCCTTCAAAGTTTTGGTTTCAAAGATATTATGAGAATTTAAACTCTCCAAAACTTCATCCCTAAGTGATGAACATAGAGGAGTATCATCATACACATCATAAACTTCTTCATAAGTGTCGATCTCTGTAATGGTTTCCTCATGAGGGATTTCTGGACAAGCATTGCAACAATCTTGAGAAAATCTCAAATCTTCAATGTTTTCAGTTATGGTAACATGAGGAGAGCCTTCAACAATGTGCTCAATCATGGCTTCCTTGTGAAGCTCTCCAACATGATTGTCATGGATGTTCCCATCTTCAGAATCTTGCTGTGTAATGAGAGATACCTTATATTCTTTAAAAATCCGCTTAATTTCTTCCTTTCTTAAATAACTACTAGGATGCTCTTTAATGGGAGTATCATGGATCTTCTCTTCACTTAAATGTTCAAGAAGTGATTCCAAGTCTTCAATTCTTTGTATCTTGGAAAAAGGTCCATCATATGTTTCCATGTGATACTCTATCCCAGATAAGTAGAAGGTAAATATCTTTTCAAGGAACTTTTTCAAACCATTCATACTACCCCTACCATCATTCCACTGCTCTAAAAACATCCAAAGGAAGCTTCGAAATGCGTTTATACATTTATTAGGAAGGCCCTGATAGAACCAACAACAGGCCTCACCCTAAAAAGTACTAGCAAACATTTCCATCATATTGTCTTCATGAAGCATATTGGAGTCAGCCATCAACTGAAGGAAAGATTTGACATGCCAACTTGCCGAATCACCATAATTTCCATGAAATACTGGAAGCCATTTATATGCATCCCCCACACCATCACAACAGCTAGGAAAACCCAGGATGTTTGAGAAATTGATAGGCTGAAAAAGTTCGATTATCTGGGTGTTGTCACTTGAAATTGGCACGCGGGTTCCAAAAGCCCAAACCGCGGGCGCACCGGCCCGGCTACAACTTCTTGAGAGAGAGGCCAATGTCACCACACCTTATCTCTCCTTGCTTCAGGCTGGCTCTTCTCCAGCTCTAGGGGGGTTTCCCTAAGTTTGGATCTCTGAGGCAGGTGTAGCTGAGGGCAGGGTGATCTGAAGAGGCTGCCTTAGAGAAACTCAGGTAGCAGAAAGGAAAATAACTCGGATTGATGGGCAGGAAGGGAAGGGAGGATCAGTCCTCAAGGGAAAGGCCAGTGCTAGTATCAGAAGGGCGAATGGAGTCAGAAGGGGACTCAGAAAGGCTTTAAGTTTTGCAGAAGGGATATCAGGCTGGTCCGCTCCATAATCAGAGGCCAGGAGAGTGGTAGTATAATTGACTACTTTCCATTACTCCCAGACCTCCAAAAACATAACGGCGACAAGCAACTTGGTAGCTATAAATGCTTTCCCAATGTGCTAGATTGTTAGCCTTCTATGTCGGCTTAGTCTACAACTTATGAAAACATAAGATTACCACTGAAAAACCCAACATGTCCAAAAACTCAACAATGAATTTCTTTATTAACTCTGGGGAAAAAATCCTCCGAGCCCAAAAAATTTCCATCTTTTTTAGTGGAGAAGGCAAGTCCTTTAATAGACAAAAAATGCCTCTCATATTCTTTTATTATTATTATTATTTTTTTTTTAGAAGGTCAAAAAGTAAAGTGAATAGGTGTAACTACATCCACTTTCACTTCACCGAATACATGCTACACTCCAAAAATTTATGTAACTCCTAAAGTGTAACTATCACTTTAGCCACCATAAAAAGGATTTTAATAAAGTGAACTATCACTTTATCTAAAGAACAAACTCCTCTACGATATCTCAAGTGACTAACTCGGTTCATGTAACTGGCTATCACCTCCACACGGTCCAAAACCCAAACTTTGGCTGCCATAGGAAACTCGAGCCAAGCCGAGCCCAGCCGTAATGGTGAAGATACTCCCCATATAATTTTATTACTGACGTAAATTAAACCATAGAGTAGATAGTAGATCTGATCATAGTGTCAATAGTAGATCCACGTGGATAGGTTTTACGATCCCATACTGCTGCCCAGTCTGTAATCCACGGGTTAGCTTATAATACAAATTGCCAAAACAATAGAATCTCTCCTCTAGCCTCCGATAATAATCTAACTCAGAATGGACAATGCATGAAATGGTCAAATGGCGGTCAGTGGTGATGAAATGCGGGTCCATGGGAGGGCGTGCTTGGCTGCTCTGAAACCCAGCGCGTAAACAGTGGTAATCCATGACTTGATTCATCGCAATATTATGATTTAATGGCTCAGTTGCTAGAGGAAATGAGCCAAGCTGTGATGTTTGAATGCAGAACTAAACTGTGTTCCATCTCGACGTAGATGATTTGAATGTTGATTTGAAGTTTGGTGGACAACTGCTGCTTCACGGCTCCATGAAAGGGTTACTTGCCGGTTTACCTTAGCACGAGAATGGAACCCAGGCTCCACATGGCAAGGATAACAAAAAAAACCCGTGAGTCATCTAAAAACAAAAGGTAGAACGCATCTGAGGGGGATCACCCAGTGCTGGCGCGATGTAATTTCAGGGTGTGAACTGCTTCAAAACTCCATGATTCTCGGCGGCTGATGATAACACTTCTCCATGAAAGTCGGATACCAAACTGAGTTGCTTCCAAAAAAAACTCGATGTCGACTTCTTCATGGAACAGTCCGCCACTTCAACCACTAACTTAGAGCTTTGGGTTCGTGTAAGGGCGTGTTAGCTCTGTTACCACCTACAAACGAATTGAATGCAAGATCTTCACGATATCGTGAAGCTTACGCCGATGGACTTTTGTGATTTGTTGATGGAATTGGCACTTGCACCAACAGTTCGCCTTACAGTGTCACGATCTCCTATTTCATTCTACCATCAGCTGCTAAGTTGCATAATACTCAGGATCAATATAGCCCACAATTCCATGGATGATACCTGAGTCATTTCATCTTCATCGGCAAACTTGGACAATCCAAAGATTGATACTTTTTCCCTCATATGGATATTGAGAAGATTTTTACTTCTCTTCATATCTCTGGTTCATAGAAACTTGTTTAGGATGCAAGTGGTGGCGAAGAAGTAAATCATAATTACGGTGAATGCTGCCATCAAGTGAATTTTCAATAGGCAAAACAAGCCACAGTTCAACTGCTTGGAATGCCGCTTCAAATTGATAACAAGGAACAACCTTGTACTGTGGGTAAGCTTTCAGTGTTGCAGCCTCACTGTATGCTCCAGGAACTCTCTGCAGGTGGCCTAAGGCATTTTGTGCTCATGGATCAGCTATGGAAGCTTCAAAGTCAGAGTAGAAGAAATAGTCAAAATACTTTGCAGCACCAGCATTACTATCATCAACTACCCGTAATGGCTGCTTCCTTTGTTTGGTGATGTATTGCAATTGCACTGCACACCCCCATGTGCCCTCTCAAGACCTTGACCGGAAAAAGTAAGCTTTAAACCGTATATCACAACCATCCATATCTGGAATGTTTCCCTCAAATCTCCATGTTTTATTCTTCAAGAGACACACACTGCCTGAAAATCTCCAGTGACTAACCCAAAACTCAAAATTGAATAGATCATGTGAAGAATTCACATGCAGCTGTAAACCTGTGAAGCTAGCACAAGGCACCAAAAAACATGGGCAGGAAAAATCCTCTATGACTTCTGTCTTCTGCAACCTATTGTTATAATATTTGTAATTAAAGATTACATTTCCATCCCTCAAACGAATGACAGACAACAGTGAAGATGAAGAGATATTGTTATGAGAACAAGCAACATATGGAGACTTCTCTTTTGGTCCCACCTCTTGAGCTGATATTATAACTTGCAACCGTGTCACCGGGTTCAAACTGTTGAAGTTACTAGGTCTCTTGAAAACTATGCTTTTCCCATTATCCAATACACCATGTGCCCTTTGTCGCTTTTCTTGTATTTTGTAACTCAAACTTTTTTGAAGAAATAAAGGCTATTTTGAAGCTCGAAGATGAATGATGTTGTACAGCTCAACATGATTACAATACATTGAGAAGCTTTCTTTTGCAAGAGTTGCTTCTTCAAGTGACAAATACATTTGGGACTCCTAGTAGCACATTGGATTAGAGCTCCTGGATAAGCTGCAGGTATGTGGAAGATTCTGCATTTAACACTCGTTCATATGCTAGCTAGATAGATGAGAATATGTAATACTTGGCCTATTATGCAACAGTAACTAGTGCTTCCAGTTTGTCTAAAACCTCTACATCTGCTGTAGGTTTAGGCCATCATCACAATATAAAAATTTAAAAAATTCCTTGCAAGAATTTAGTGATAACACCTGGCTCCATATGGGGACATGCGCTCTTGGAGAGAGCATATGACGATCTCAGCATTATCTGGGTACTGTAGACCAACTTGAAAGAAAAATGTGAGGGGATGGCTTCATTCACATCCCACACTTTATTACAAAACCAAGAAGAACAGATTGAAAATTTAAATGCTCCTGCAAGAGCTTATTTATCCTACTTACCTAACTTAACATGAATCTACTAGAGCCTGTTAAGTGTAGGCATATAGACAATGAAGCCATTCCAGCATCTTATCTATGCCAAGTTTCCTTTTTCTGAGCTTGGTCAGTGAAAGAAACATGAGTATTTTCATCATAAGATAACTTTTCCTTGCAATCTGCTCATGAATGAAGCTAAACTGTAACATCAGATTGTTAGGCAAAAAGAAGTTATGCCAGATAGAGTCAAACCGTGCACAAGAAGACTCTATCCACTGGTTGATAGGGCTCACATACAACCCTTCATTGTCAAACTGCTCAAGCTGATCTACAAAAACAACATCATTACCTTCAATATGATGAACTTGAGACAAGCCCACATCTTTAGCGTGAAGTTGTTCAAGAACTTGGGGCAGCTCCAGCTTTTCATCATGAAATTGTACATGAACCTGGGGCAGCTTCACATCTTCTATTTCATCCATATCCGGGAACTCTTCAGTAATGTCTTCGACCAAGGGTTCTTGTACTGCTTCATCAACCAGATTTTCCATGGTTTGTTCTTCATGAATCTCTTCCTCAAGTTCGCGATGGACCCTAGGGATGAGAGCATCATATTTTTTAGCAAGCTGCTCAATCTCATCTACTATCCCATCATGCGAGCGGAGGAGAAATCTCTTGAAAATTTTGGCACTGAATCTATGGATTTATCCAACAAACCATTGAACCAGGTCATTGCATCATTTACCAAAGTTATGGAAAAAATGATCATAATTTCATCCTCATGATGAACATCAACATCAGCCATCAGTTTGCAGAAAGAGGCAATGTGATGGGTGGCTGAAACACCATCATTTCCATGAAATTCAAGAAGAATATCATGTATCTCAGGGTCATAGCACTCACTAGGAAATCCATGGACTTTCAAGAAGTCCAGTGGGCCATAAGCCTCGTGCCACATATCCCATGGTTCTTCCATAAATAAGACAATGCGGTACTTAATTTGAAAAGACGCGTTAAATCCTACCTCATACCAAACTTGTGGAGTCGCCAAGGTCAGCTTGAAAGCCTTCTGATGAGTGTGCTCACCTCTACACCCAATCGGATCTTCAAATCTGTAAAAAGACAAGGGCTCTATCCCTTCATGGAGTCACCATGTGAGAGGAAGAATCTGCAATGTAATCTCCCACAGATGTCAATGAAGCATGGTCTTCAAAATCCGGGAACTAGACTTTTTCCCCGGCAACAGCGCCAAAATGTTGTCGCTCGAAACTGGCACGCGGGTTCCGAAAGCCCAAACTGCGGTCGTGCTGGCCCGGTGACAACTTCTCGAGAGAGAGGCCAATGTCACCACACCTTCTCTCTCCTCGCTTCAGGCTAGCTCTTCTCCAGCTCTAGGGGGGTTTCCCTAAGTTTGGATCTCTAAGGCAGGTGTAGCCGAGGGCAGGGTGATCTGCAGAGGCTGCCTTAGAGAAACTCGGGTAGCAGAAAGGAAAATAAGTCAGATTGATGGGCAGGAAGGGAAGGGAGGATCAGTCCTCGAGGGAAAGGCCAGTGCTAGTATCAGAAGGGTGAATGGAGTCAGAAGGGGACTCAGAAAGGCTTTGCGTTTTGCATAAGGGAGATTAGGGTGGTCCACTCCATAATCAGAGGCCAGGAGAATGGTAGTATAACTGACTACTTTCCATTACTCCCAGACCTCCAAAAACATAACGGTGACAAGAAACTTGGCAGCTGCAAATGCTTGCCCAACGTGCTAGATTGTTAGCCTTCTATGTCGGCTTAGTCTAACACTTATGAAAACACAAGATTACCATTGAAAAACCCAACATGTCCAAAAACTCAACAATGAATTTCTTTATTAACTCTGGGGAAAAAATCCTCCGAGCCCAAAAAATTTCCATCTTTTTTAGTGGAGAAGGAAAGTCCTTTAATAGACCAAAAATGCCTCTCATATTCTTTTATTATTATTATTATTATTTTTTTAAAGCTCAAAAAGTAAAGTGAATAGGTGGAACTACATCCACTTTCACTTCACTGAATACATGCTACACTCCAAAAATTTATGTAACTCGTAAAGTGTAACTATCACTTTAGCCACCATAAAAAGGATTTTAATAAAGTGAACTATCACTTTATCTAAAGAACAAACCCCTCTAACTAACCATTCAGGATTTCCACGATATCTCAAGTGACTAACTCGGTTCATGTAACTGGCTGTCACCTCCACACGGTCCAAAACCCAAACTTTGGCTGCCACAGGAAACTCGAGCCGAGCCGAGCCGAGCCGTAATGGTGAAGATACTCCCCATATAATTTTATTACTGAAGTAAATTAAACCATAGAGCAGATAGTAGATCTGATCATAGTGTCGATAGCAGATCCACGTGGATAGGTTTTATGATCCCATACTGCTGCCCAGTCTGTAATCACGGGTTAGCTTGTAATACAAATTGCCAAAACAATAGAATCTCTCCTCTAGCCTCCGATAATAATCTAACTCAGAATGGACAATGCATGAAATGGTCAAATGGCAGCCAGCGGTGATGAAACGCGGGTCCACCGGAGGGGGTGCTTGGTTGCTCTAAAACCCAGCACGCAAATAGTGGTAATCCACGAATTGATTCATCGCAATCTTATGATTTAATGGCTCAGCTGCTAGAGGAAACGAGCCAAGCCATGCTGTTTGAATGCAGAACTAAACTGTGTTCCATCTCCATGTAAATGATTTGAATGTTGATTTGAAGTTCGGTGGACAACTGCTACTTCACGGCTCCATGAAAGGGTTACTTGTCGATTTACCTCAGCACAAGAATGGAACCCAGGCTCCACATGGCAAGGATAACAAAAAAAACCCGTGAGTCATCTAAAAACAAAAGGTAGACCGCATCCGAGGGGGATCACCCAGTGCTGGCGCGGTGCAGTTTCGGGGTGTGAACTGCTTCAAAACTCCACGATTCTCGGCGGCTGATGATAACACTTCTCCACAAAATTCGGATGCCAAGCTGAGTTGCTTCCAAAAAAAACTTGATGCCGACTTCTTCATGGAACATTTCGCCACTTCAACCACTAACTTAGAGCTTTGGGTTCGTGTAAGGGCATGTGAGCTCTGTTACCACGTGCTAACGAACTGAATGCAAGATCTTCATGATATCATGAAGGTTACGACGATGGAATTCTATGATTTGTTGACGGAATTGGCACTTGCACCAACAGTCCGCCTTACAGCGTCACGATCTCCTATTGCATTCTGCCATCAGCTGCTGAGTTGCATAATACTCAGGATCAATATAGCCCACAGTTCCACGGATGATACCTGAGTCATTTCATCTTCATCAGCAAACTTGGACAATCCAAAGACTGATACTTTTTCCCTCATATGGATATCGAGAATATTTTTACTGCTCTTCATATCTCTGGTTCATAGAAACTTGCTGAGGATACAAGTGGTGGCGAAGAAGTAAATCATAATTACGGTGAATGCTGCCACCAAGTGAATTTTCAATAGGCAAAACAAGCCACAGTTCAACTGCTTGGAATGCCGCTTCAAATTGATCACAAGGAACAACCTCGTACTGTGGGTAAGCTTTCAGTGCTGCAGCCTCACTGTATGCTCCAGGAACTCTCTGCAGGTGGCCTAAGGCATTTTGTGCTCGTGGATCAGCTATGGAAGCTTCAAAGTCAGAGTAGAAGAAATAGTCTAAATACTTTGCAGCACCAGCATTACTATCATCAACTACCCATAATGGCCGCTTCCTTTATTTGGTGATGTATTGCAATTGCACTGCACACCCCGATGTGCCCTCTCAAGACCTTGACCAGAAAAAGTAAGCTTTAAACCGTATATCACAACCATCCATATATATCTGGAATGTTTCCTTCAAATCTCCATATTTTATTCTTCAAGAGACACACTCACTGCCTGAAAATCTCCAGTGACTATCCCAAAACTCAAAATTGAATAGATCTGTGAAGAATTCACATGTAGCTGTAAACCCGTGAAGCTAGCACAAGGCACCAAACAACATGGGAAGGAAAAATCCTCTATGACTTCTTTCTTCTGCAACCTATTGTTATAATATTTGTAATTAAAGATGACATTTCCAGCCCTCAAACGAATGATAGACAATAGTGAAGATGAAGAAATATTGTTATGAGAACAAGCTACATATGGAGACTTCTCTTTTGGCCCCACCTCTTGAGCTGATATTATAACTTGCAACCATGTCACCGGGTTCAAACTGTTGAAGTTACTAGGTCTCTTGAAAACTATGCTTTTCCCATTATCCAATACACCATGTGCCCTTTGTCGCTTTTCTTGTATTTTGTAACTCAAACTTTTTTGAAAAAATAAAGGCTGTTTTGAAGCTCGGAGATGAATGATGTTGTACAGCTCAACAAGCTTACAATACATTGAGAATCTTTCTTCTGCAAGAGCTGCTTCTTCAAGTGACAAATACATTTGGGACTCTTGGTAGCACATTGGATTAGAGCTCCTGGATAAGCTGCAGGTATGTGGAAGATTCTGCATATAACACTCGTTCATATGCTAGCTGGATAGATGAGCATATGTAATCCTTGGCCTGCTATGCAACAGTAACTAGTGCTTCCAGTTTGTCTAAAACCTCTACATCTACTGTAGCTTTAGGCCATCATTACAATATAAAAATTTGGAAAATTCCTTGCAAGAATTTAGTGATAACACTGGGCACCATACTGCTCCCTTAATTCATCCATATCAAAAATTAATAGTATGCATTTGATATAACCATTAAACCTTATACTGAATAGGTGGAGCTATCAACTGATGAGCTTTAAAGGTTTTAGTATGTCGCATGGGCTCATCTACACACAACAAAACTCAACAAATTTATGAGAAAGCAAGGTTTTATCCCTTCAATGGAGTTGCCATGTGAAAAAGAAAAATAAGCATTTATAAATCTTTTCACAAAAATTATTTTTTGCTTTTCTTTGTAAAAATAAAAGCTAGAAAAAAGTTAGTGAAGTCGCCAAATAAAAATTAAAGATCTACTCTAAGCATTCATCAAACAAAGCAAAAACAAATGTCGTACTCGGGAATAAAAATATTTATCCCTGGCAACGGCGCCAAAAAGTGTTGCCGCCTTTCACACACCTGGGTCACGTGGCAGAAATCTTCAAGCCACTCGATGTGTCCTTGGGGGCAAGTCTCGAGTCAAGGCTGCCACCTTGTTCTTGACTCCTCTGTTTAGGCTCAACTCCTAACGAAGCCAAGGTGGGTAGACCCTATTTAATTACTAAGGCCGATTACTTAGTGTGATGGTGTTATATTGATTAAGTTGTTTAGGAGTTTTGAATTTAACCACTGGAAACAAAAGATTACAAGATGCAAGATTTTAAGCAGATAAGCACAGTAATGACACCCAATATATATATAAATGAAAGAAACAAATCACCAGTGCCTTAAATGGAGTCAATAGAGAAAATAATGTGCTTGCATGCGCTTGAATGAGTGTTTTACAAATGTCTCTTGGTAGATTTTAAATTAGTGTGAAATGTGAATGAGTTAAATTAGGCGAAAAGGGGACTCCAGATATACCCGAGGGGTACTTGGAGTATGTCCAAAAGTGAACTTTCATGGCTACCCGCAAGGTGTTTCTGGGCTGAAACGGAGTCTCGAAGACTATTGTTCATAACGCACCCGTTAGGGTGTGACAGAGATTGGCGCCTCGAGGTCACTTTCCAGTTGTTCCCACTCCTTTGGGTATTTTTCCACCCCTTATAGTTCGTTCGAGGTGTTGGATTTTCACTTGATGGTTTGTCAATTTGGGAGGTGAAGACTAATTAATATAGTCACTCAAGTGCTTTTGATGTAGCTTGACTGATCGGACGAACCGCAGCCAAGTGCAGAGCATACACACTGGAGTCTTGTCAATTTTAGTAAATTTTAGACAAGGTGTTCTTATTAAAAAAGAAAACCCCCCGGGAACCTCTTTCGGTCCAAGTGGACCTCAATCGGGGAATCAAGGAGGGGTTGATTTTATTATGATTACTGAAACAAATGATGATAGCAGATGAATCATAAACAGATAAGCAAACCACAATTTTTTAATTAGACTACCACGAACCTTTCTTCACCTTTTGGCTCAAAAGGAGGCTAGTGGGGTAAGTATTAAATTTACTTTGAAACCACCAGATATGAAATATGGAAATGATTTTAAATCAAAGTTTACTACCCTGCAGATTATAACTACGCTAGATTAAAAATAGATGAATGAAAAGTAAAAAAAAGACACGGACGCAAACCCCCCCAGGGGGGATGGTGAATAGGCTCAAAAGAGCCTATTGGAAAAGATATTTTGTTTTTATTAGCAGTGATTTACAATATCAGCAAATTGAAATTGGTGCACTTTGGTCCTTGTTATCTGGGATCCAAAGGCTTACAACAAGCTTGTAACAAGCCAAACTCAAATCACAGCGGTGGGGGGAGCCTCCGGGAAGCTCTGGTTCGTCCAAGAGTCAGAAAATGGGCAGAGTCTCCTTCTCTTTTTTGTTAAACCTGCTAAAAAACAATGCGCAATTAAAATCAAATGTGCCCAAACACACTTTAAAAGTGTTTTGTGTCACCACGCTAGTTATCGAAAAAAAACTAAGTAAAAATTGTTAAATGGGGGTAATCTAGTTTTGCAAAAAGGAACCAAGGAAAGAAAGATTTCCTTAGGATATTGGCTTGCTATTTGGGCAGCCAATGAGATATGCACTTTTCTTGAAAAATATGAAACTTTAAAGAACAGCAAGGGAAACTACCTTATTAGCAAGCTACAAATTTCCTTTATAATGCTTGCAAAAAAGAGGGTAATTTTAGCTAGATCTCTTCAAATATAACTTTATATGTAAAAAGGAACTGAGATCTAAAATTAAGAAAGGATCTTACTAACTAGATCTATATGTGATTTTCTTAATGAGGCAGATCTAAGCAATAAGATTCTTTAATAGTAACCAATTTGAAGAGAATTTAAGATTTTGAAGGAGGAAGAGGAGAAGAGAAGTGCTTGTTGCTGAAGTAGATCTGCAAAAGAAACTTGTTAGTGAAGCACTGAGGGGAACAATCTTCGCAATCTCTGTTGGAAAACCAGTGGAATCAAACCTGAACCACAACTCTTCTAATCACGGCAAACCTGTAAGCTAAACAACAAATCCTACAAACAAAACCATTAAATCTGAAGATATATATGAGAAGTAGATGATACAACATGCAAATATTAGCTCATTCAAACATATCTAGCAAAATAAGAGTAAGTAATCTTACTTACAATGATCTATTCCTATGATTCCAATAATCATTCAGGAAGACAACAGTTTAATACAAAAATTGAAAAAAATAGCAGTTCACCTCAAAAGCAGCATGATAATGATGATCCACACATGAAAGGTACTCCACAATTTAGCCTCCAAAGCTTCTCTTTATTTCAACAACTAATGATCAATACAATATTAAAATAGCAAGCCCTTCAATCCAACTCTAACTATCTTGGAAGAGGCAGCTTGAGATTTATTTATACAGAAAATAGGAGATCAAGCCCGGGGGGGGTGCAAATCCCAAGGAGACAAACCATTGCAGCTGAAGGATAGTCAATCAATGCTGATCTGAAGCTGAACTGAGCCTACTTGTCAATTGGGGGGCTGATTGAGCTGACACATCAATCCACAGAGCTTCCAGGAGAGCCCACACGTGTGGAGGAGAGAGAGAGGGTGCAATTCCCCATAAAGGATGCTGAAGATCAACTCTGGATCTATCCAAATCACCTCCTTCAGTCAAGGATTTGTCAGATCCAGTCAATCTGGTTCAGATCTGACTGAATTCAATCAAATTAGTTGAGAATCCACTGATCTAGGATTTTGGATTTGCTCCATTATTCATCAATTTATTAATTAAAATAATCAATAAATGATTTTTTGGGGCTTTCTGACCTAAGTGATGGAAAATCACTCAAAACTAGGAAATAGTGGTTCTATAGGTTTACTGGGTGCTCTTAGCTTGAAAATGAGCACCTACATGACTAAATATGACTTTCGAGCCCACTTTTATTACAAAACCAATTTTTCCAATTAAACTATTAAAAAATACCCTAAGTTTTGGAAAAATTAAATTTTAATAAAAAACACTGAAAAAAATTAAAATTTAAAAAAGTTGGAAAAACCTAGGGGGACTTAGACATGTTCATATGACTCGACCATGATGCCTAGCATGTTTATACATTGACACATAGGCTCTAATAACCTCAGTAGGCCTAAATGCCAAGCCGACCACCCCAACTTTGAAGGTATGGAGTGAAAAACTCAGAAATTATTAGTCGTTTATTCAACAACCAATAATAACCAAGGGAAAAAACACCCTGGGTTGATCAGATTGACAAATAAAGTCTAAGAGACCGAGTCTTTTACAGACACTATCATGCTAGAACATTTATTACAATTCCCCCATGGGGGTATGAACATGTGATATAGTACAACAAAAATTCCCGAAAGCAAGACTGAAGGTCTTTTGAAGTCCGAACAAGTTATCCTTGTCTGGTTCACTAGGTTCACTTGATAAAAAACCACTAAGTACAACTTAGGTGGTAACATTACGTCTTGTTATAAGGGGTTTTGCAATTTCGGTTTAGTTCCCTTTTATATATATAAACATGTGAGTACATTTTTATTTTTCATAATAATAAACACAAATTTTCTTCATTAGTTCTATACTATTACGTCTTGTTATAAGGGGTTTTGCAATTTCAGTTTAGTTCTCTTTTATATATATTTTGTTGATGTTCTCATTTTTAATCCTTTTATATATACATATATACTTTCATAGAAAACCAACTTATGAATTTATGCTATAAGTATGGGTTTAATGGTGCCTCCCACACCTCAACCCTCCTTCCTGACTTTTGTTGGTGACTTAAAAAAAATCCTGAGAAGCATATCCCTAGGTTTCAAAGTTACAAAATGACCCAAGGGTATATCTCTATATTTCATGGTTTCCCTTAAGTAAAACCAAATGACCTATCTAAGATTTTATGGGCAGTCCTAGACTGCTTGTATTTAAATTTCTTCCATTTTTCTATAAAGTCCTTGACGGCTTGTATTTAAATTTCTTTCATTTTTCTATAAAGTCATGGTCCACCCCAACTTTTTTTTAAACCCATTTTTCAAAAAAAAAATAAATAAATAAATAAACATGGCCATCCATCCTTATTTACACAGCTCTAAAAATGTACAACAAATTAGAGCGCCTTTCTTCTAAACTCTATAACTTTTAAATATAGGTAGTTTAGTTTGCAGAAATGTTAACGTTTCAATTTCAAATCTTTAGGGTCTAGTAGTCCACAACTAGAAGATGCAATATCCGCTCTAAATCAGTCACAAAACCAGAGTGTCATGAAGTGTCCACTTTAGAGCTCAAAATAAAACTATACATGATGGGTGCTCTTGGTTCGTAAACTTGGATGGTTGGACTGAAATTGAGATTGGAATTAAAACCAGTTGGGTTTGTTTGTTTGTTTAATATTTTTTTCTTTTTTCTTTTTTTATACCTGCCACTGCACTGTAATGGTTGCCTTTTGACCTTCTATTAGTTGCCCTTTGACCAAAAATTGAAAATTTGTTTTCTAAAGTTTAGCTTTGGAGTTTGCTAAAAAATATTTTAAATTTTAATAAAAATATTTGACTTTGCTATTTTGTCAACTTCTAATTGGCCAATCAAGAATGATGTCGGCTTTGAAGTTTGGTATCTAATTTTCACTTGACACATGGCTACTATGACATCAACATTTATTTTATTATTACATGGCTACTATGACATCAACATTTATTTTATTATTAAATCCGTTCAGCATGTCTTATCTGCTGGAGGCTTCAGACGACGAGCTCGGCATTCCACCGAACTTCGTTCTGGACTTGAGGCCGGTGAAGTCTCTCTATCTACGAAGGAAACTTCCGAGCGTTTGTTGGTGAGCCCGGATCTTAAATCCGTTCGTGAAAACTGGCATTTCGAGGACGAATTTCAGAACTATGAATTTCTTGCAGTGTATGAAGATCCCTGGGATGAGAACCAGCTGCTGCAGGATTATATGTCTACAGATTTTGTCAGCGAAAGCATGTTATTTGATGGGGATTTTTCTGTTGCTTGAAGTATGGAAACTTCCGCTGGCCTGTAATGCATGCACGCTTTCTTTATATCTTTATCGCATTCAATCTCGTGCAGACGAAAAATCACTGTGGGATACATACACCACCATTTTAGTATAAAATACAAATTTATTCTTGGAATTGTTTGGCAAATTGTGCAGCACAATATTTTTGCAAATTTCGTATTCGAAATTTTAACACCTCTCAAAAAAATATTTTTGTAAATTTCGTATCTGACAATGCTTTAAAAATTTTAAGACCTTTCAAAAGAGTAAAAAATTAGCAAGCTATAATATGCACAAACTCAAACAATTCCAGAATCCATGCAGCAAGTAATTAGCAGTTAAAGAGCAAGCGAGAACAAAACCGAATATAATACTGCTATTCTGGAGGTATTCGTAAACTAGTAGCCTTTCTGAGATTTCAACACAGAAACCAAGTAATTTCACGAGATTCTTGTGCTGAATACGACTAATGAGATTTGCTTCATTCAGAAATTCATTGTCTCCTTGCCTTGAACCTATATTCAACCGTTTAACTGCAACCTCTCTATCATCAGGTAGAACCCCCTGCAGATCAATGAAGTTCAAAATTATCTCTATTCTTCGTTATAAGTGATTTGGAGCTGCTACCTACAAATATCTAATTCAATTGAAATCAATAATCACAGGCCCAGCCCTTACTTTAAAGACGGATCCAAAACCTCCTTGACCAAGTTTGTTCTCTGCTTTAAAATTGGAGGTAGCCTCTCTCAGAATATCATACTTGAAAATGAGGTCTGGATTGGCTATACTTAGCGATAAGCTAATTTCTCCATCGCCACTTGCGAAAACTATTCGTCTATGAGTCTTGTGTAGTGGAATAGGTGAAGAGTTCAGTAGATACAAAGCTAACAAGGTGCACACTGAATGATTTAGCAATTTTGGAACCTCTTAGTCGAGAAATATGTTCCCAACGTTTTGAACGAAGGCGATAAAGGGATATGGCTGCAATTAATCCAACGGCAGCTACAACACTGAGAGCTATCGCAATCTTTTTGTATTCTGTCAATTTATACACGAAGCCTTAGTAAACTGGCTATGTACAAAAGCAGTATATTGCTCGTCATTGAAAACTTATATGTGAAGGAGGATACCAGATGATGAAGAACTTTGGGGAGGACTTTCTCCCGACAGCGACTGGATGGGGGTAAAGAACTGATGGGTAAAGAACTGATAAGTCTCATAACGCAAATCGCAGCCCATAGCATGGAATTGTCCTCCACCAGCTCCAGATTTGCATCCCAACTGATTGGAAGTACTTGTGATATTTGACTTACCGGCATCTAAGCACGATTGGCAGCTTGTTGGGGACAGATCTCTCCAACACTGGGCTAAGCTGTAGATTTGCTTCGACAGGGAAGAATCCACTTCGGATACATCTGTAGCAAAATATTTGAGATTCTGCACAGCTGATTTGCTAATATTTGAGAGGACGTAAAGAGTTTCATTTGTGAACTGCTCTATCTGATCACTTTCTAGCGAGCTGCATACACCATTAATCTTGCTACTCTCATTATAGTTGTAAAAATTATGATTGTCGTAACGTAAGAGGCAACCGTCTACTTCAATGAATCTAGAAGTATTGTTTTGACATTTCTCAACAATTATTGCTTTTGTCGTCGATGCTCACTGTTGGCATTCTGTGGAATTTAAATCTCCCCTGCATTGGAGAAGTCCATACACAGTATTATTCCTGTTTTGACCCTGAACAGTAGAGGTGTTGAATCCGCTCATAGAACCATTGCCCACTAACGATTCGAAAACCTGATTTAGATGGCGCTGAAAAAGGCTACCGTTTCCATACTAGCCATTTCCACAAATTGGCCCCCAAATGTTCTTAGTGTAATTTAAGAACGGGACTTGACCTACGGAGAGGCACAGACATGTCCATAAAGTGAAGAGGAGTAGCTGCATGCACCTCATTAATTGTTTCAACTGCATCGCGCTGCAACGCATGGCATGAGCTCAATGTTGTTCTATTTAGGTCCGCATTGCAACGAAACTAAATCTTATCATAGTTTTGCATACAATGCAAAGGAAAGGAACGGAAAGCCAAGCATCACCGTCGACCGGTGAGCAGAGCAGAATTAGCGCGACAGAAATTCCTCTGCAAGTCAAGCAAATTAGTAGGTGATTCTTCGGAGCTCTCTTCCCAGCCAAAAATTTACATGGATCGCTTGTCCTAGTGTGGGGCCGCAGTAGTGTGGGGCCGCAGGAGACTTTGTCAATCATAATTCATAATTCCTATTCCGATCTTTACTCCGCAGGGTGTAGCTTAACCAGATTAATTTGATAGGAAAGACATGTTCTCATAGAAGTTATCAGTTCAAATTACCTCAGTTTATTATGTCACATTGCAGATTGTGTGAGTGTATTTAAGGGTATAGTTGATTGTGTAAGTGTATTTAGGGTATAGAGGTAATGAAATTGGATCCCTAAAACCTCTATCACTAGCGTATTAATTTTGGACATACTTGAGCTAATTAACAAGATTAACCCAAATGTATCAAGTATATAACAGTATAAGAGAGATTCATTTCATAGTAAACCTATTTGTTATGATTATATATATTTTAGTTAAAAAATAAATAAACTTCAATTTAAATATATTTTAGTTAAGATTTAAATAACTTTCAATTAAATCATGGTTAAAAAAACAGATAGCAATTTGTTAAATAGTTGATTGTGTCTATCTACATTCAAAGACCAATTTACTTGTATAGCTTTGCTAATCATCAATTCCCAAATATAATATCTCATTGACAATCTTCTTTCTTGGATGTGGAAAGAGTTTTGAAACGAATTTTAAAATGAATTTATTGATAATATTTGTTAAAAAAAATCAAAAAAATTTCAATGTATCTTTGTTAAAAGGTTCCTTCCCTCCTCATACGACCGCCCACCACCACTTACGCTCGAGCTCTGCTAATGCATTGTGACCATAATCCCAAACAAATTGCTTAAGGCGCTAAGTAGCTGCAGCCTGCTCGTATCAGCTACCAAACAACTGTTCTCAGGAAAGTTTTTGATTCCACGCACCTGAATCATTCTCTAAAACCTCTGAGAACAGTATAATTGACATCCTTGCAATGTTTGACAATTTAAAATTTGAGATCACAATTCGCTAGTTTGAAAGCTAGTAGAGCTTCAAATATACTTACAGGTGATTGGTTGGTAAGGTCCTCGCTTGGGCGCCAAAGCCGAAGCTGACATCCTTGTTCGTTCTTTGCCATATCTCTACCCAGGTCTCTCAGGTGATCGTGCATTCTTATACGATTTTTGTCGTCCACCTTGACGAGACATTTGTTTTCTAGGTTCCCAAAACCCAGCCATCCATCCCAGCTAGATCCGTCCCATCTGTCTTCTCCTATAAAGAAACATGCAATGTCCAAGAATATCTGCTTCTCACGTGGATTGAGACTTTCATAGCTAATTTTGAGACTGTTGTGTAGATCTGCTGGAAGTACTTCAGATATTTCGCACAACTGGGCTTTCCAATATGCCATATCCTCTTTTCCACGAAGAAGCGCCCCTAATACTTTAAGTGACAATGGCAACCCATCGCAGAAATCCAAAAACTTTTCAACCTCATGTTCAAATCCTAACACAGGATGAGACTGGTGGAAGGCATGAGAGCAGAAGAGCTTTTGAGATTGTTGTCTGTTCAAGTCGGTTAGCTTGTAAATGGATGATTCTGGAATGTTTGAGCTTGTGAGAACATCCATTCTCCTAGATGTAACCAAAATTAAGCTACCTGAATGAAGAACATCCTTCACTGGTAACAATAATGCATTCAGATGGTCAACATGGTCTACATCGTCCAAAACTATGAGAACTTCGTGAGAAGATGAAATAAACCTTGTGAGCTTTGTTATACCATCAGCAGTGTTGTATATTTGCACCTTATTCGATTTAGTCAAGTCATGAAGAAGTTTACTCTGTAAGGAATTTAAGGATCCCCTAGCAGCATTTTCTCTGACGTCAAATAAAAAGGAAGATCAATGGTAATTTGATATGTGAAGGTTGAAGAATTCTTTTGCCACGATCGTTTTACCAACCCCGCCTAAACCGACTATTCCCATAGCTCTAGCACCCCTGTTTTGATGTTGCAGTAACACTGTTCTTTCTAAATTTTGAACTTTCTCGTCCAAACCAGTTGGATATCTGGACACATCCAGAGGTATTTTTTCGGTTCTTTCCAGCACTCGCTGCACAACCTTATCTACCAGTTGCCCTTTGTCACTGTATCATATTGACAGCAAAATTACTATTCAGAAATGCCTAAATGACATGTGATATGCTTATGAGTTAAACAAATTAAAGGTAAGACTAACAAAGAAAGTTTGAGCTCTCACCCATTATAGCTATCCAGGTGGAAACCACATATATTCGCCGTGTCAAAAAGAGCTTTCCTCCATTTTTCGATATTGTCAGAATCGTATCTTGGCTTCTCTTGATGACTTTGAAAATCAAATGTTTTCTCATTTTCGAGCGAGCACAGGGATTCAGCATACAATCCAGTCGCCCACCGAAGATCTGAAGGTTTGACATTGTAGAAGACGGGAAGAATGGTAGACCCCCGCTCCAACATTTCGAAGATGTAGAGAAGCTCATTCAAACACCAACTTGATAAGGCATATCCAGGCGAGAAAATTGCTATTTGGACAGCCGCTGTTCTAATAGCACTTTCAATTTGTGAATTTAATTTTTCTCCCTCCAGCAATTCCTCGATGTCTAGAAAAACTCGCAATCCGTGTTTGCTAAGAGCATGGTAGAGATTAGTAGCAAAGGTTTTTTTGACATCCGGGCGTCTGTGATTTATGAACATGTCATAATAGTTGTAGCAGCTGCTGGTGTTGGGAGATGCAACAATGGAGATAAAAGAGGAATCCATATTGAGAAACACAAATGAAATGGATAAGGAAGATGATTAACGTTGCGCCTGAGATAAGTCAACTTTGTTGAAGATAAAAAAAATTTCAGAGCAACTTTGTTTAAGAGAATATATGACAAGATAATATATTCAAAATTATTAACTAGCAATTGCCCAGCAGGTACACACGAATGTTTAAAAGATTATATGAGATTAGAATCTCTTCACGCAATTGCCTAGAAAGTAAAAAAAAACATAAATAGCAAGTGCCAGACAAATATGTCCATTTTTCTTTTTCTTTAGAAAACCATGGA
>LPNX011176519.1:138387-195289 GCA_001517045.1 Pseudotsuga menziesii
AACTCATGGAAGTATGACAGACTATGTAGACCTTGAGTCACTCTTGAGATTATAAAGGTCGGTGTCAGCCTTAAATGACTCTTGAGTTATGAATGGTCCACTACATTGCGTAAATTATATATATCTCAATCAATATATTACTTACTACTTTATTGTTGGGTGCATGATGCTTATAAAAAATAGTTCTCGTGACTATGAAGGGCTATGTAAGCCTTAAATCGCTTATGAGGCTATGGATGGTAGTATCTAGTGTTAGGTGTTTCATGTCTACCAAAAATTTCTCATAAGACTACGAAGGGATACTTAACGCCTAAATCACTCATGGAGTTGTAAATGACCATGAATGATGTCCGATGCTAATTTACTTTACATTGTTTCTTGCATAAGTGGCAGGTACTAAGCAACTGCGTTGCTTATTCCACTTGTTTAATATTGATATTACTCATTCATTCTAATATAATTCTTCTCGAAGCATAAATACTATTTTTTATAGTTCTTTTAAAATGCTTATATATATATTAACTTATTGCATATATATTATTAATATAATATTATAATTCTTTTGGAATGTATAAATACTATTTTTATAGCTCTTTTAGAATGCTTTTATATATATATTAACTTATTGCATATATATTATTAATATAATTCTATTGTGACTTATCGTAAAAATATTTGTTTTAGGTTTCTAACCCAATTTTCTGTTTCAAAAAAAATTCAACTATATTCATTTCTTTAAAATTACTAAAAATATTATCGATTTGTAATTATATATAAAATAATAATAAAAAACTTTACCATGATTTTGTTTTCAAAAATTTATGTATTTTTGTTTTACTGTCTCTTTATTTTGAAGGTTTATATCCTTCACTAGTAAATATGAGTTTTTCTAGCACGTTCCTATTTCTTGTTGTTGTTTTGTTTGAATTGAATTGGAAACCCGATTTTTATATATTATTTGAATTTGTTTCATTATATTTTAAGTTCTTTTTTCTATACAAATCCATACCAAGCAGTAAATAGTTCAGTGTCGAGTGGAATATGATAGTTTAATAGTTAATTCCATGGTCCAACTATTCGTTATTAGCTTTATTTTAGAATATGAAATAGAAGAAATATAATCAATATTTATAATTATATTTTCCTATTTAGAGTGTCACTAACAACTTAGCAGTAGCGTGTAGTGAAGCATAAAAGATATTTCTCATTGAAATGATAATTGAGTATTTCTTTTATATATATATATATATATATATATTTCTTCATTTCTTTTATATATATGCTTTATAAAAGTCTTCTAACTATGTTTTTGCAAATATGGCCATAGGTTTCCAAGTGTATTTCTATCAGATCAATTTTTGTGGAAGAAATTGATCAAACTTTTGCATGGGGTTACTTTGATGGATCTGCAGTTGGGAACCCAATGATGTGTGGAGCTGGAGGTATTTTGTTCATATCTGATAGGCATTATGTTACTTTCAAAGCAGGTTTAGGATTGGGTACAAATAATTTTGCAGAATTATGTGCTCTTAAGCTTCTCCTTAGGCTGGCTCGGAAGCATAATTTGGATAAAATTCAAGTTTTTGGGGATTCCCAGTTAGTTATTAATTGGGTTGCGGGTAAGTATTGGTTATTGAATCTTGAACTAGCCATGATTCTTCAAGATGTTCACTATTTAGCTGACAGTCTTGATTATGTGTCTTTCAAACACATTTATAGAAAAAGAAATTTTAAAGCAGATACTTTGGCAAAAGCAGGTGGCAGCGTACTTGAAGGTTTTTGGAATACATGTGAACAGAGAGGGGCAGAAATCATAGAAACCTTTCAGGTTTTCTAATATGTCTCTATGAACAGTCTGTTTTCTGCAGTTTGTAGGACTGTTTGTTTGTTGATGGGCATTTTGATCTGATCTGACAGGTTCTTATGGTTTCTTTGCTGGATATTCTTTGGAGATACTAATGCTTGAGCACTGCTGGACTATTTTGATTTGGTTCTACCTTTGATATGATGCCTTGACTGATATTATTATGCATTCCTTTGCATTTTGGTGATCCCAAGTAAAGTACAAAGAGCTAGACAGGCGGGCTGTTTGGCCTCAATTATTCGGTGCTGGAATGGATATGAACTTTTCATCATTTGTTGGCCTGGAATTGGCCTTTTTAGCTGCTGATTTTTTTATCAGCTTTTTGTTTTATTACATTTATGAGACTACTTCAGCCAGCTAGTTTTTGCTCCGGTTTATTTGCTTGTGATCACCTTGGATTCATAGTTTATCTGAACTGAGTGATCAGGAATGATGAAATAAGTCTGCTAAGATCAGACTTAATTGTTTGAATGGTTTTTTTGATCTATTTTCTGCTGAAAAGTTTATGCTGAACTTTTTGATCAGTTTTGGTTATGGTTATGGATATTGTGCTCCTTCTTAGGCAAAATCGTTATGTAATTGACAACTTTATAGTTGGATATTTTGTATAATGGACTTTGAGGGCCATCTGTTGAATGTGAATAAAATATTTACCATTTTTTTCTTTGGAAAAAAAAAAAGGTTTCCAGGTGTATTTTGCAAATATGGCCATAGGTTTCCAAGTGTAGCATAGGGATTATTTTCGGTGGTTTATTCTACAAGTTCATGTCCTATTTTATTTCAATTATAGTGAGCTCTTTGGTTCCAGATTTGGAACTATGGCTCTCATACCATGTGTAAGGACCTTTAGGTCTTTTATTTCAAAATAATTACAATCTCACAATTTGACATTTATCACTTTATTAATTTTCTCATTTTATTAGTGGGCTAAGTTTCTCACTTTCTTATTTCAACTAGTTTCAAATTCTTGTTTGTTTAGCTCTTTTTAATAACTAGTAAAAAAATCAATATGTATCAAATTATGTACATTTGTACAGGTATAAACCAAAGAAATACTTGCTATTCTACCATTTAATCAATTTCAGAATTTAATACAACATACATTTATATATGTACCATTTTATTGAACTTTCAACTAAATAATTAGTGGAATTTTGTAGGGTTCAACTATTCCTTAGCTCTTATAAACTTGTTTGTTAGTCTCATAACAAAATGTTGTGCAATATCATACATTCATAGACACATAGATATTTCATTGATACTAACAATAATGTAATCATTTTGTATCATGCACCCAACATCATAATCATTTATTCAATGAAGATTTAAATCGGTATCCACATACAATCGCCTATTAAATTTGCATGATAGAGACATAATCAAAACATGACGTAATTCATATTTAACACCACACATATATAAAATTTTCACAAAATAACACATCCATAAATCCACAATGTCATCAACTAATGAAGTTCCACAATAACAAGCAAGTGCAAACTATTAATTTGTCACAGTGGTCTAGGAACATAAAACACAGTCTCACAAAGACTACAGACAAATATGCATAAAATTGGCAAAATGGTGCCGCAATGGAAGTGGCAGCTCAGTATAATCGTTGAATGAATGATGATACAATACAATGATTGTGCAAGATGCATGAATGCCAAGACAATTTGAATTCCAAGGAGGTCATTTGAATTGAATGAATGGGTGTAGATTAACTGAATGTAAGCCATAGTAAACACACTAGTTAACCAACTGATCAAGTCTTGATTGAATCAACTGAGTCCTAACTGGAGTCGGAGTGTAATGGATGACTGAGTCTAACTAAAAGTAGCTCAGACATGTGTCACTGCATGCCAACCAACCAGTGGTAGTGCATCATTAACTCCAATGAACCCCGATGAGGTTAACTGAAGTCAATCTGGCCATCAGATGTGGTTGGAGGCGCCCCTCTTGACTCCAGTTCATTATATATTAATAAAATAATCAATATAATGAATGGAGGTGCCTTCAACACTTAGCTTAACTGATTGTAACCATCAGTTAGCAATTAGGTGCATTTATGACACTTAGATCACCCCCAAAGTGCTCCAGTTAGCCTCTCCAAATGAAGGAGAAGGCTCAGTTAGCCTCCTTGACTAAAGGTAGGTGTGGGTGAGCTCATGCTAATGTCATAGTGTGCATGTTTGATGCCGATTAAGTCAATAAAACTTAGGATAATGGTTTAACAAGGCCAAATTGACCAGATTAAGTGTGAATGTGGGTAAATGTCTCCAACACCCCCCCTTAAGCTATACTCAGGAGAAGTAGAAACATAAAGTGCATGAAATGCTAGGGCCTTGACAACAAAGGCCATAGGTCACCCTGTACAATAATGTCACTCAAACAATGCTAAAAAATAAATCTAAGTGAGGAAAAGAGGGAAAACCTAGTGGAAAAAACCCTCCTTCAAGCTGAACACTAAAAGTAGTCTGATCACCCTTATGAACTCACCCCCAATAGTGAACAGAGGTAAGTGAACTTCTTTTATGAAAATCTCTTGGTGAATATATCTACAATATGCTTATCAGTAGGGAAGTATTGCAGAATGATGGTCCTGTCATGCACCAATTCCCTGATATAGTGCATGTGTATCTCTACATGCTTGGTCCTCTGTCTGGTAACTGGATTTGTGAATATCTTAATATCACTTTGATTGTCACAAAATAGGATAATGGACAAAGTACTACCAAGATCAAACTCTGAAAGAATGCCTTGCAACCAAATAGCCTGGATGCAAGCATTCACCGCTCCTCGATATTCAGCCTCTACTGAAGACAATGCTATGGTGGCCTACTTTTTGCTAGACCAGCAAATGGGGCCACCACCAAACATGAAGACATATCCAAAAGTAGACTTCCAATCAATAGAATCACCTGCCCAATCAGAAACTATGTAACCAACTAGCTCTAGCTCAGAGTCTGCAGCATAGTGAATGCCGTAGGTCCTGGTTCCCTGAATATACTTGAGGATCCTCTTGGCTTCATTCCAATGAATATCATGGGGCTGCTGCATGTATCTTGACATAGCATTCACGACATAACAAATATCAGGCCGAGAATGAGTCAAGTATAGCAAGCTACCAATCAGTTGTCGATAAATAGTGCAGTCCATGGGAGGTGTGCTTTTTCCTTCTTCAAGGTTGATCCCTGAAAGGATAGGGAATTAAGAAGCTCTACATTCAGCCATGTTAAACTTGACTAATAGGTCTAATATGTATTTGTACTGAGTGACCATTATCCCATTAGAATTTTGCTCAATTTCGAGCCCCAAAAATTGTTTTAAGAGCCCCAAATCGCTCATTTTAAATGCATTGTGGAGAGAAGTTTTAATGATTGAATAGAAGCAACTGTGCTGCCTGTGATCAATAAGTCATCAAAATATAAAACAATAATAATCAAATGACCATCAGACTATTTTATATACACATTTGGATCTGATCTACACCTTTGGAAGTTTTGCGAGAGAAGGAAGGCATCCATCTTGGAATACCACTCTCTTAGGGCCTGTTTTAACCCGTATAGTGACTTCTTTAGCTTCCAAACCAAAGATGGATTAGAAATGTATCCCTTAGGCTACTTCATGTATATATCCTCATGAATATATCCATGCAGAAAGACAGAATTAACATCCATATGATGCACTTTCTAGTGCTTAGATGTAGAAATTGACAAAATTAGGCGGATGGAGTCCATTTTTGCAACCGGTGCAAAAGTCTCATGGTAGTCCACACCTTGGACCTGGGAGGAACCTTTTGATACCAGCCTTGCCTTGTATTTGTAGGTGCTTCCATCAGCGAAAACCTTTGTCCGAAACACCCACTTGCATTGAACCAATTTCCTTCCCAAAAGAAGAGAAACTAGCTCCCAAGTGGTGTTTTTTGGAAGAGAATTCATCTCTTCATCCATGGTAGCTTTCCATCTTGGATCCTTCCGAGCATGGTATTAAGACTTAGGACCATAAATTATCATTAAGTAACAAGTTTTAGAAAGCAAATAATCAGGATATGAGAGCGCAATACCTACTCTCTGGAAATCAGACCGGGTTCTCCTTGGATCATCTGGATTTCCAATGTTATCACCTGCAGAGGAGAGTGTCTGTCGGGCCCAAGCTGGGAGATGATTTTTTACTTCAGGTTTTGATTCAACATATAATGCTTGTTTTTAACTAATATCAGAAATCAAAGGATCCAAATCAGGGTCATCACACCCAATTACATCATCCAAGTATTCAGTAGAATATGAAGGAAATTCAGCAGTTTTTTCCTTCACTAGTTCTACCTCCTGAAGAGGCTCATCGAACATGACACTTCTTTCAATGATGATCTGTTTTTCTCTAATATCCAACAACTTGAAACCTTTTGATTCATCAATATATCCAATAAACATACATTCTATGCTTTGCAGTTGCAAAGCCCTCCTTTTATCAAGTGGAATTCGGGCCCATGCAGTGGACCCAAACACCCGCAGATTTGACACATCTGGCTTGTTTCCGAAGTATGCTTTGAAAGGGATATTCCCTTTCACAGATGAGTGTGGAACTCTATTCTGAATATATGCTGCAGCATGCATGGCTTCAGCCCACAAATTTGAAACCAAAGTTCTTTGATTCCAACATACATGTGGTCATCTCCTTGAGAGACCGATTCTTCCTCTCCGTACACCATTCTGCTGGGGAGTGTAGGGAACTGAATGGTGGATCTGAATACCACTTTCGAAACATATATGTAGTAACTCATTACTGACATACTCTTCTCCATTATCAGATCTCAAAATCTTGATCTTTTTGCCACATGCATTCTCAATCAAGGCCTTCAATTCAGTGAATTTTTCCAAGACTTTCGACTTGTTTTTGATAAAAAAGATCCATGTGTATCTGGAAAAGTCATCAATGAAAGTCAGAACATACCTTGATCCTTTCATGGATGTGATAGGAATGGGACCGCTGATATCAAAATGTATCAGTCCCAAGATGCATGATGCTCTGTTTTCCTTCTCTCGATCGAACTTATGCTCAAGGTGCTTTCCAACAACACAACCCTTGCAAATTCCAGTGGTATCTTTGATGACCGTGAGGCCTTCAACCATAGAATTCTTCTGTAATTTGTGCAAGTATTTGAAGTTCAGGTGGACGAACCTCTCAGGCCACAGTCTACTTCATTTCCATGAGTCAGCAATGCGGTGGGCTTTGCATCCACCACAAAATGGGAGAACTTGTAGGATTTTGCATGATGGCTTGCAAGGCCTTTTGCTACGAGTTTTCCAGATGCAAGTTATGTGATCTCTACATCATCCGGGCTAAAGGAGACTCTCTTGGGAACTCCTGTATGCGTCATTTGATAAACACTTAGGAGGTTTGATGCAAGAGATGGTACATATAAAACATTGGAAAAATAACCATGCTCAAGATTTGCAGTACCTTGACCTTCGGGTGTGATTGTGGAGTCATCTCCCATGTGGATGGGAATGGATTGGCTGGTATCCAAATATGAGAAAGAGTCTCTTTCAGCCATCATGTGGTTCAAAGCTCTAGAATCTATCAAGAGTGCTTTGGACTTCGAAGTGCTTGCCATGAGAGCATGACCTCTTTCATGTTGTGGTCCCTGATCTTCTTGATCTCTCCTCCGAAATATTTCTGGAATATTGATGTGGTTTTTCTCAAGAAGAGAAGTAGCTTCATCAAGTTTCTTTTTCATGGAGGCATGTTCAGGGTGGAATCCCTTCCCGCAGTATGAACATTTGACTTTTTCCTTTCCATGATGCCCTTTTTTTTTGTTCTTCTTCGAGCTGGAAGGCTCTTCATGCTGATGGTTTTGAACTTTAGGCTTAGGAGCTTTGAATTTTGTTTTTGGGTTCTTCTACTACTTTCCTTTACCCTTAAGATATTTGGGCCCCGAAGCATAGAGGGCTTGATCATGGCCGCTTTGATGATCCCCATCTGGATAAGCTTATCATGTTCACTTGTTAGGGACTCAATGAAGGCATTGAGTGAAGGCATCTTCCATCGAAGGGTTGTGAGCTTCCTTGCACAGAATGTAGAAACAAACACCGAATAATTAGCTCCAAGTTAGGAGAGAATGGTGAGGATGAGATGATCATCCTCCTTCTCCACCTTACACTGCTTCAACAGTAAGACAATGTGCTTGAACTTTATGAAAAAATCATTCAAGCTCTCAAAATTGGAAGGTTCGAGAGACATCAACTCGTTTTCAAGATTGTAAACTCTCATATCATCCTGTTTTCCATATAGGGTGTCCAATTTGTCCCAAATTTCCTTTAGAGTCTTCAATCTCGAAAGAACGAAAAGAAGATGCCAAGAAATAGAGAGGCACAAGAATCTGATTGCTTCATCTTTCTTGTTCAAGAATCTAGCTTTGTATATCATATGAGTAGGCTCTTCTTCAGTGTCCATAGTGACCCAATAGAGTCCCCTGGCTCATAGCTGGATCTCCATATCTCCTTTCCATAAGTGGAAATTGAATGGAGTCAAGGGTTCTATGAAAAAATCCATCTAAAACTGTTGGAGCGAATGCTTTCGCTTGTTAAAACCTGTAAGTCACAACAAAAGGGGCACTGTAAGGTCAGACAGCCTGCACATTTTAGGTTTTCATCACACCCAACATAGTTGATCAAGCAAGCTTGACCAACAATTTGCTTACTTGGGGTATTAAGTGGTAAGCCTTGGCTTCTGGTGCAGTGCTGGATTTTTGAGCTTTAGCTCATTTTTTCATGCAAGATCTGTCAAAAACCTTGTTTTTGAGAGATTTAAGCTTCGTCCCACCGTGAGCTCTGATACCATATTAATTTGTCATAGTGGTCTAGGAACAGAAAACACAGTCTCATAAAGAATACAGACAAATATGCATAAAATTGGCAAATGATGCTGCAATGGAAGTAGCAGCTTTGTATAATGAATGAATGAATGATGATACAATACAATGATCATGCAAGATGCATGAATTCCAAGACAATTTGAATTCCAAGGAGGTCATTCGAATTGAATGAATGGGTGTAGCTTAACTGAATGTAAGCCATAGTAAACACACTAGTCAACCAATTGATCAAGTCCTGACTGACTCAACTGAGTCCTAACTGAAAGTAGCTTAGACACATGTCACTGCATTCCAACCAACAAGTGGTAGTGCATCATTAACTCCAATGAACCCCGATGGGGTTAAATGAAGTCAAATTGGCCATCAGAGGTGGTTGGAGGTGCCCTTGTTGGCTCTAGTTCATTAAATATTAATAAAATAATCAATATAATGAATGGAGGTGCCTTCACCACTCAGCTTAACTAATTGTAACCATCAGTTAGCAATTAGGTGCATTTATGACTCTCAGATCACCCCCAAAGTGCTCCATTTAGCATCCCCAAATGAAGGAGAAGACTCAGCTTGTTGACACTGAGAGGGGGGGTGAATCAGTGTAAAGCCAAATTTTAAACCTTTTCCCAGTTTATCACGGTTAGCTACCAATTCATCAATCCAATACTCTACCATAATCATTTCATAAACATCATTCACATAGCATAAGCATTTCATTCATAAAGCACCATAACATATAAGAACACCACAATATAATTTTGTAATCTTTTTGTTATTATTTGGGTCCGGCTACAACCGTTAGGCGAAATCAGCACCTACTGATAAATAGAGCACCTACTCAGCATCCAGGACCCTGCCTGGTTTTCTTAGACCCTGCTAAGAAGGGTTTGAGGTATCCAAACCTCAAAATCAAGACAAGCTTGCTTTTACATTAAGGATTATTGTCATCATACACAAGACAACTCTGTCATATCATCAACACTGCTCTGTTGTAACATTGCTCATCATTCATCTACTGCTGCTCAACATTGTTCAAGAACCAGTAAGCTTTGAGATCTATGTGGCATACATAGTTTATAATTCTCTGTTTAGCTTTCAACATTGCTTCATCATCATCTGCAAGAACCTTGTCAATTTCATCACACAAGCTATCATAATCACAAGAGTCCATACCTTTACCAGAGACCTCTTCCTGTTTATCTTCTTCTTGATTTAGCTCTTCTGGGGGCTTGTCTTTTGATTTCTTATCTATTTTTTTGGGTTCTGGTTTTTCCTTCTGATACTCACTCTCCAGCTTGAACCATAGGTCTTTTGCTGAAGTGTACTCTCCTACACTTTCCTTCACTGAACTAGGAAGTCCATCCATGAGGAACTTCAAAGCTGTAGTGTTGTCCTTCTTCGCTTCCTTCTGTGCAGCTGGTTTTCCTTTCTTGTTTGATGGAGTGGGTGGATTGATGACAATTTCCCAAATCCCAAACTTCTTCAGGTAAGCCTTCATTTTGCTTCTCCAACTGAAATAATCTGCAATATCAAGTACAGGGACATCATTGCTTGATGACTCTTTCTTTTCCTCCATTGTGTCTAAGGATCTCCTTCAAGCTTGCTAGGCTTGTTACGAAGGCCTGCTCTGATACCAATTGTTTCTGCAAGTAACTGTCCAATCTGGAGTACCAAGCTCTAGGAGCTTGCTTTAACCCATATAGGGCCCTTTTTAATCTACACACATAGTCCTTGTTTGCTGATAGTTGGAATCCTTCTGGTTGTTCAATGTAGACTTCTTCTTCTAGTTAGCCATTCAAAAAGGCTGATTTGACATCCATTTGATACACTTTGATGTTTTTAGCACAAGCATGGGCCAATAACATTCTTATAGCTTCCATTCTGATAGTTAGCATCCCCAAATGAAGGAGAAGACTCATATAGCCTCCTTGACTGAAGGTAGGTGTGGGTGAGCTCATGCTGATGTCATAGTGTGCATGTCTGATGCCAATTAAGTCAATAAAACTTAGGATATTTGTTTAACAAAGCCAACTTGACCAAATTAAGTGTGAATGTGGGTAAATGTCTCCAACACAAACAAGCCATGATAATTCAACTAGTTAGGTAAAAACGGGGTATTACAAAAAGTGTATCTCAAAGAGGACCATGGGAAACATGAAATATTATACGTTAATAACCACAAAAGGGTTTAGGACATGGAAACATAGTATATATTTACATTTAGTGATTCAAGTTGCAACTCATAGTCGTATTGTGCAAACAAGCCATGATAATTCAACTAGTTAGGTCAAAACAGGGCATTACAAAATGTGCAGCTCGAAGAGGACCATGGGAAACACGAAATATTATACATTAATAACCACACAAGGGTTTAGGACATGGAAACATAGTATATATTTACATTTAGTGATTCAAATTGCAACTCATAGTAGTATGACTTATTGAACAACTTGTATAAGAACAAAATTATCCCTCTAATTAGGGAGACACCTTTTGACATCCAATAGGATTTCATTAAGATTAAATGAGTTCTTCTATGCTAGGAATCCTTTTATTTGTAAGTTCAACTGGGTTGAGTCCCATGGGGTAATCATACCAACCATTTGCAAATTGCTTAGTTGAAAGGATAAGGATGATTTAACTATTATACCTAATGTTATAACTATTCATTTATAGCACTTGAGGTAGGTACATGTGTTCGTATTTCATGCCACAATGCACGCAAGTGATCACATAATGTAGAAATTGTGTCTTTTGCAACTGTTTTTCTCTTTTTGTGTTTCTAGTATTTGTATCTAGAGCATTCTCTAGTTGGGTGCACGCTTCATCATATGCTTACTTGATGGTGTTGTATTTGATTTCAACAAAATCTAGTTGTTGTTTTTCCTCAATAGTAGCATTGTAGATATGCCAAAAAATTGGTGTGTAGTCAAAATAGTATTATTTGGTATGGGTACTCTAGGAGGTAACGAATAAAGGGGAAGTACACAAGTGATAGATTGTGTTGAATGATACAAGTCATCAATGAAATTCAAAACGTACCTTGATCCATTGATGGATGTGATAGGAATGGGACCGCTGGTATCAGAATCTATCTGTCCCAAGATACATGATGCTCAGCTTACCTTCCCCTGATTGAAATTATGCTTAGGGTGCTTTCCAACAACACGGCCGTTGCAAATTTCACTCGTGTCTTTGATTATTGGGAGGAATTCAACCATATAACTCTTTTGTATTTGCTGCAAGTATTTGAAGTTCATGTGGCTGAACCTCTCATGCCACATTCTACTAACTTCATTTCCATGAGTCAGCAATGCGGTGGGCTTTGCATCCACCACAAAATGGTAGAACTCATAGGATTTCGCATGATGGCTTGCAAGGCCTTTTTTTACGAGTTTTCTAGATACAACTTCTGTGATCTCTACATCATCCGGGCTAAAGGATACTCTCTTGGGCACTCTCGTATGTGTCATTTGGTAAACACTTAAGAGGTTTGATGCAAGTGATGGTACATACAGAACATTGGAAAAATAACCATGCTCAATATTTACAGTTCCTTGACCTTTGGATGTGATTATGGAGTCATCTACCATGTGGATGGGAATGGATTTGTCGGTATCCAAATATGAGAAAGAGTCTCTATCAACCATCATGTGGTTCGAAGCTCCAGAATCTATCAAGAGTGCTTTGGACTTCGAAGTGCTTGCCATGAGGGCATGACCTCTTTCATGTTGTGGTTCCCGATCTTCCTCATCTCTCCTCTGAAATCTTTCCAAAATATTGATGTGATTTTTCTCAAGAAGAGAAGTAGCTTCATCAAGTTTCTTTTTCATGTAGGCATGTTCAGGGTGGAATCCCTTCCCATAGTATGAACACTTGATTTTTTCCTTTCCATGATGCCCTTTGTTTTTGTTCTTCTTCGAGCTAGAAGGCTCTTCATGCTGTTGGTTTTGAACTTTAGGCTTAGGAGATTCGAATTTGGTTTTTGGGTTCTTCTGCTATGTTCCTTTACCTTCAGATCTTTAGGCCTCAAAGCATAGAGGGATTGATCACGGGAGGATCTGATGATCCCCATCTAGACAAGATTATCATGTTCACTTGTTAGGGACTCAATGAAGGCATTGAGTGAAGGAATCTTCCATCCAGGGGTTATGATCTTTCCCACATGGAATGTAGAAACAAACACCAAATAATCAGCTCCAAGTTTCGAGAGAATGGCGTGAATGAGCTAATCATCCTCCTTCTCCACCTTACACTGCTTCAATAGTAAGACAGTGTGCTTGAACTTTGTGAAAAAATCATTCAAGGTCTTGAAATTGGAAGGCTAGAGAGACATCAACTCATTTTCAAGCTTGCAAAATCTCAAATCATCCTATTTTCTATACAGGGTGTCCAATTTGTCCTGAATTTCCTTTGGAGTCTTCAATCCCGAGAGATGGAAAAGAAGATCCTAGGAAATAGAGAGGCACAAGAATTTGAATGCTTCATCTTTCTTGTTTAAGAATCTGGCTTTGTCTAACACATGATTAGGATCTTCTTAAGCTTCCATAGTGATCTGATAGAGTCCATCGATTGTAGCTGGATCTCCATATCTCCTTTCCATGAGTGGAAATTGAATGGAGTCAAGAGTTATATGGAAGTTGCCATCTCAAAATACTGGAGCGAATGCTTTCACCTGTTAAAACCTGCAAATCACAACAAAAGGGGCACCGTAAGGTCGAACAGCCTACACATTTTAGGCTTTCATCACACCAAGCATATTTGATCAAGCAAGCTTGACCAACAATTTCCTTACTTGGGGTTTTAAGTGGTAAGCCTTGGCTTTTGGTGCAGTGCTGGATTTTTGAGCTTTAGCTCAATTTTTCATGCAAGTTATGTCATAAAACTTGTTTTTGAGAGATCTGAGCTTCGTGCCGCCATGAGTTCTGATACCATATTAATTTGTCAGAGTGGTCTAGGAATAGAAAACACATTCTCACAAAGAATATAGACAAATATGCATAAAATTGGTAAAATGGTGCTGCAATGGAAGTAGCAGCTCTGTATAATCAATGAATGAATGCTTATATAATATAATGATCATGCAAGATGCATGAATGCCAAGACAATTTGAATTCCGAGGAGGTCATTCAAATTGAATGAATGGGTGTAGCTTAACTGAATGTAAGCCACAATAAACACACTAGTTAACCAACTCATCAAATCCTGATTGACTCAACTGATTCCTAACTGAAGTCGAAGTGTAATGGATGACTGATTCTAACTGAAAGTAGCTCGGACATATGTCACTGCATTCTAACCAACAAGTGGTAGTGAATCATTAACTCCAATGAACCTCGATGAGGTTAACTGAAGTCAAACTGGCCATCAGAGGTGGTTGGAGGCGCCCCTGTTGACTCCAGTTTATTAAATATTAATAAAATAATCAATATAATGAATGAAGGCCCCTTCACCACTCAGCTTAACTTATTCTAACCATTAGTTAGCAATTAGTTTCATTTATGACACTCAGATCACACCCGAAGTGCTCCAGTTAGCCTCCCCAAATGAAGGAGAAGGCTGAGTTAGCCTCCTTGACACAAGGTAGGTGTGGGTGAGCTCATGGTGATGTCATAGTGTGCATGTCTGATGCTGATTAAGTCAATAAAACTTAGGATATTATTTTAACAAAGCCAAATTGACCAAATTAAGTGTGAATGTGGGTAAATGTCTCCAACATAAACAAGCCATTATAATTCAACTAGTTAGGTTAAAACGGGGCATTACAAAAAGTTTAGCTCAAAGAGGACCTTGGGAAACAAGAAATCTTATACGTTAATAACCACATAAGGGTTTAGGACATGGAAACATAGTATATATTTACATTTAGTGATTCAAGTTGCAACTCATAGTCGTATTGTGAAAACAAGCCATGATAATTCAACTAGTTAGGTCAAAATGGGGCATTACAAAAAGTGCAGCTCAAAGAAGACCATGGGAAATATGAAATATTATACGTTAATAACCACAAAAGGGTTTAGGACATGCAAACATAGTATATATTTACATTTTGTGATTCAAGTTGCAACTCATAGTCGTATGACTTATTGAACAACTTGTATAAGAAAAAAATTATTCCTCTAATTAGGGAGACATCTTTTGACATCCAATAGGATTTCATTAAGATTAAATGAGTTCTTCTATGCTAGGAATCCTTTTACTTGTAAGTTCAACTAGGTTGAGTCCCATGGGGTAATCGTACCAACCATTTGCAAATTCCTTAGTTGAAAGCATAAGGATGATTTAACTACTATACATGTTGTTATAAGTCTTCATTTATAGCACTTGACGCAGGTACATGTGTTCGTATTTCAGGACACAATGCACACAAGTGATCACATAATGCAAAAATGGTGTCTTTTGCAATTGTTTTCTCTTTTTGTGTCGCTAGGCTTTGAATACAGAGAATTCTCTAGTTGGGTGCACGCTTCATCATATGCTTACTTCATGGTGTTGTATTTGATTTCAACAAAATCTAGTTGTTGTTCTTCCTCAATAGTAGCATTGTAGATATGCCAAACAATTGGTGTGTAGTCAAAATAGTATTATTTTGTATAGGTACTCTAGGATGTAAGGACTAAAGGGGAAGTATACAAGTGATAGATTGTGTTGAATGATACAAACCATGAATGAAGGTCAGAACGTACCTTGATCCATTCATCGATGTGATAGGCATGGGACCACTGATATCAGAATATATCAGTCTCAAGATGCATGATGCTCGGCTTTCCTTCCCCTGATTGAACTTATGCTCAGGGTGCTTTCCAAAAACACAACCCTTGCAAATTCCAGTGGTAGATTTGATGACTGGGAGGCCTTCAACCATAGAATTCTTATGTAATTGCTACAAGTATTTGAAGTTCAGGTGGACGAACCTCTCATGCCACAGTCTACTAACTTCATTCCCATGAGTCAGCAATGTAGTGGGCTTTGTATCCACCACAAAATGGGAGAACTCGTAGGATTTTGCATGATGGTTCGCAAGGCCTTTTTCTACGAGTATTCCAGATGCAAGTTCTGTGATCTTGTTGTAGCTGCAACTATTTTCCCAAATTTTTAAAATTTTGGACCCTCCTTATTTGATTTTATCTCGCATGGGATTGTTTGGATTGCTGAACTTTGTTGTCCTCTGTTACAAATTTGGATTGTTTGAAGTTGGTTGAGGTCAACTGTGTTTTTGTTTTTTGGAAAACTGCTTTTGTATGCCAATGGTTTTGACTGTGGAATTTAAATTTTGATTTGGAAGTAATGTCCTTTTGATCTGAATATTTTCCTTTATCGCTATTGGAGGTCAGTTGAAGTTTGAGTAGGAACTCTAGTTCTTTATGCCACCGCTGTTTCGGAGGGTATACAAACTATTTTTAACACTGCATAGATGAAGGTATTTGAGTACTTAACGCTATGGTTTTATGTTCGCTTATCATTGTCAGAAGTGTTTTGAACAGTTAATCGGGGCGGTAGTCCTGAATATAGCCACCGTTGTAGAGGTTAAATTGAGAACATGCTGATGGTTAGTTTAATTTCACCGATTCCGTGGTGTATTGGTTCATACATTCTTTACTTTTCGATGATTTTTTTTGTTGTCGCTATCAGAAAGTGGTCGAGGTTCTATTCTTGAGCGACGCCACCATTACAGAGGCCTTTTTGTTTGTCTCGCTGACACTGTGGGTGTGCTTAGTTTTAATTTCGTCGGTCCGTAGTTTTTAGAGCCTCCAATTAACAATGTTTTTAGTTGGTTACGGAACCCGTTGTTTGTCCATTTTCTGCTGTTTCGGCTTTCCAGTAAATTATCTCGCCAATGTTTAGTGGTTCTGAGCTCCGATATTTAGCTCTAGAGTTTCCAACCACCGATGTTTTATGTTGACTATGGAACCCTTAGTCTATATGGTTTCCACCGTTGTGGCATATTAGTGAACTAACCATCCGACGTTTAATTGTTTAGTTCACCGATGAGGAGTTTGTCAATCCGATGCTTAGTTTTTCCCGCTGGTAAGGATTTCCAGCCTTTTTTGTGAGATTTTACCATATTTCATGGGTGACGAAAGTTCTCTGTTTTTTATCAAGTTAGGGCTTTCGCGTTGCTTATTTTTTATTGATAGTATGGTTTACGTTTTATTGAAAGTTAGATGATCATGAATGCAGTCCGGATTAATGATGAGTTTTTTTTTTTTAATTGCAGACAGACCTAGAGGATTTTTCAGACCTAGTTGATGATTGTTGCTTCAAAGAAGACATATATAAAAGACAAAGAAGAATCGATAGCAGCAAAGGCCCAGGCTTGGAAAAGATTCATCAGTTACTGAGCTGGTCCCTTTTTATGAAGTACTCATAAGTCTTAATCTGAAATGTAACGCATTGTATGAATCATGAGCACTCACAAAAGGACAAAATTGTGAGATTAAATGGTTGGGGGAGCCCAAAGGTCACCCGGGGGGGAACCCAAAGGTTTTTATGTTTTTTATAAATATAGGAGAGTTAGAGGGAATAGGGGAATTTTTTCCCAAAGAGATTTGTGAGAACATGTTGTAAGAAGAACTATTTCCTTTTGCAATAGAGAATTACAAGTTTCCTATTGGAGAAAGCTTGGTGGAATTGTTTCAAATGTTGTGCTATGGATTTGTTGAATGTGAACTATTTTGTTTTCAGCTGTTGTCCATTAACTGTGAGATAGTTCTAACTCTTTGAACCTATGTTCTTGTTATGAATGCTCTCTAGTTTATTCTATGAAATTTCCACTATGAGTAATGAAGGTTTTTCATAAACAATGAGCTATCTTGTTGTTCATCTATCTATTAATGTTCATGTGTTTTGAAATAAGTAACAGCTATTTGTGATTTTTCTAAATGCATGCACAGTAATACAATACTCATCGATAAATGATAACCTTGCTCCCTAGGAATAGGTTAGATAGTTGGTTTTAGTTTTCTTGCTATGTGTGATTTAGATGTGAGAGAGTTAAGAAGAGAGGTAAGAACCTGTGCATCACATTGTGATTGCTCATATTCTCTATCAATCTGCATTCTTAGATAGGAACTTGCATATCATACTAAAAACTAAAAAACTAAAAATATATACGGTGGACCGAGCCGTAACTGGTAAAAACTTTAATTAGTACTTGACCCACAGTAGCCGGACCGTAAACCAGACGGATTCCCCATACCAAACAATAACGGGCTAGTTGGGAACGTTTATTGGGGAGAATCCCTAACTGTTATTACCTGTGATTTTCTAGGCCTCAACAGATCTCTACATCATCCAGGATAAAGGAGAATCTCTTGGGCACTCCCATATGTGTCATTTGGTAAAAACTTAGGAGGTTTGATTCAAGAGATGGTACATACAGAACATTGGAAAAATAATCATGCTCAATATTTTCAGTACCTTGACCTTTGGATGTGATTGTGGAGTCATCTCCCATGTGGATGGGAATGGATTTACCAGTATCCAAATATGAGAAAGAGTCTCTTTCATCCATCATGTGGTTTGAAGCTCTAGAATCTATCAAGAGTGCTTTGGACTTTGAAGTGCTTGCCATGAGGGCATGACCTCTTTCATGCCGTGGTTCTCGATCTTCCTCATCTCTCTTCTGAAATATTTCCAGAATATTGATGTGATTTTTCTTAAGAAGAGAAGTAGCTTCATCAAGTTTCTTTTTCATGCAGGCATGTTCAGGGTGGAAGTCCTTCCCATAGTATGAACACTTGACTTTTTCCTTTCCATGATGCCCTTTGTTTTTGTTCTTCTTCAAGCTAGAAGGCTCTTCATGATGCTAGTTTTGAACTTTAGGATTAGGAGCTTCAAATTTAGTTTTTGGGTTCTTCTGTTGCTTTCCTTTACCCTTCAGATATTTGGGCCCTGAAGCATAGAGGGCTTGATCACGGGAGGATATGATGATCCCCATGTGGACAAGCTTATCATGTTCACTTGTTAGGGATTGAATGAAGGCGTCTTTCATCCAGGGGTTGTGAGATTTCCCACACAAAATGTAGAAAGAAATTCCAAATAATCAGCTCCAATTTTGGAGAGAATGGCGAGGATGAGCTAATCATCCTCCTTCTCCACCTTACACTGCTTCAACAATAAGACAATGTGCTTGAACTTTATGAAAACATCATTCAAGGTCTTGAAATGGGAAGGCTGGAAAGACATCAACTCATTTTCAAGCTGGTAAACTCTCAAATAATCCTATTTCCATACAGGGTGTCCAATTTGTCCCAAATTTCCTTTGGAGTCTTCAATCCCAAGAGATGGAAAAGAATATCCCAGGAAATAGGGAGGCACAAGAATCTGAATGCTTCATCTTTCTTGTTCAATAATATGGCTTTGTCTATCACATGAGTAGGTTCCTCTTCAACATCCATAGTGACCCGATAGTGTCCTCTGGCTCGTAGCTGGATCTCCATAACTGCTTTCCATGAGTGGAAATTGAACAGAGTCAAGAGTTCTACGGAAGAAGCCACCTCAAACTGCTATAGTGAATTCTTTCACTTGTTAAAACCTGCAAATCATAGCAAAAGGGGCACCGTAAGGTCAGACAGCTTGCACTATTTAGGATTTCATCACATCCAGCATAGTTGATCAAGCAATCTTGACCAATGATTTCCTTACTTTGGGTATTAAGTGGTAAACCTTGCCTTGTGGTGCAGTGCTAGATTTTTAAGCTTTAGCTCAATTTTTCGTGCAAGATCTGTCAAAATCCTTGTTCTTGAGAGATTTGAGCTTCATCCCGCAGTGAACTATAATACCATATTAATTTGTCATAGTGGTCTAGCAACAAAAAACACAGTCTCACAAAAAATAGGTAGCCTCCTTAACTGAATGTAGGTGTGGGTGAGCTCATGCTGATGTCATAGTGTGCATGTTTGATGCCCATTAAGTCAATAAAACTTAGGATATTGGTTTACCAAGGCCGAATTGACCAAATTAAGTGTGAATGTGGGTAAATGTCTCCAACACAAACAAGCCATGATAATTCAACTAGTTAGGTCAAAACGGGGCATTACAAAAAGTGCAGCTCAAAGAGGACCATGAAAAACACGAAATCTTATATGTTAATAACCATAGAAGGGTTTAGGACATGGAAACATTGTATATATTTACATTTAGTGATTCAAGTTGCAACTCATAGTCGTATTGTGCAAACAAGCAATGATAATTCAACTAGTTAGGTCAAAACGGGGCATTACAAAAAGTGCAGCTCAAAGAGGACCATGGGAAACACAAAATATTATATGTTAATAACCAGAGAAGGGTTTAGGACATGGAAATATAGTATATATTTATTTTAGTGATTCAAGTTGCGAATCATAGTCGTATGACTTATTGAACAACTTGTATAAGAAAAAATTTATCGCTCTAATTAGGGAGACACCTTTTGACATCCAATAGGATTTCATTAAGATTAAATGAGTTCTTCTATGCTAGGAATCCTTTTATTTGTAAGTTCAAATGGGTTGAGTCCCATGGGGTAATCGTACCAACCATTTGCAAATTGCTTAGTTGAAAGCATAAGGATGATTTAATTATTATACCTATTGTTATAACTCTTCATTTATAGCACTTGAGGCAGGTACATGTGTTTGTATTTCAGGAAACAATGCATGCAAGCGATCACATAATCTAGAAAATGTGTCTTTTGCAACTGTTTTCTCTTTTTGTGTTGCTAGGCTTTGTATCCAGAGCATTCTCTAGTTGGGTGCACGCTTCATCATATGCTTACTTGATGGTGTTGTACTTGATTTCAACAAAATCTAGTTGTTGTTTTTCCTCAATAGTAGCATTGTAGATATGCCAAACAATTGGTGTGTAGTCAAAATAGTATTATTTGGTATGGGTACTCTAGGAGGTAATGACTAAAGGGGAAGTATACAAGTGATAGATTGTGTTGAATGATACAAGTCATCAATGAAAGTCAGAACGTACCTTGATCCATTTGTTATACCTAAATCCTATCACCATCATGTGATAAGATCCTTAACTTCCATGTTTGCCCTTAATCCCAACACTTGGAGTGGAAACTTGCTTTGTTTGTCAATCCTACTTAAAAAAACCTAGCACCATGCTTACCCTGTGGATGATGAGTGGTACCTTACTCAGCACCACCTATATCCTATTATAGAGAAGCGGTGCCACCACCTATGGTGTTTGGTCTTAAAACGCTTCTCATGTAAACTGCTCTGTCATAAGGGAACAAAAGCAACACCCTAGGTAAAATGGGAAAAAGAGAAGTTTCTCGAGGCTTCTAGAACTTGAGCCTCATGTCCTCCCTTATCCCTATCATTATGGGTTGGTTTGAACTCGAGATTTCCCCATGATAGGATCTTGGAGCCACCTCACCCACAATTCTCTCAACTATTCCTATCCATCGAGCCTTATAAGTACAAGCTCATATCCATAGTTGAGGGGGAGAACTATAGAGGTATTGTTACGATGTTGGATTGACTACCTAGTCCAAATCATTGGAGAGCATAGAGAGCTAAGTTGGAGCTTATGGGGATGAAGTGTTTGTCTCGTGGAGGGGCTTGTTTACACTAAGGCAATGGTTGTAAGATTCTCCATACATTCTTAATGTAAAGCTGATTTTCATCCCACATTATTGTTGTTTTGATTTCACATGTACATGTTTCTAGATTCCTTAGTCACTAGCATGGATAAGTAGATGATTTCTTGTTGCTTTGATGTGCTTGTATGTTTGATATGTTTGCAGGTACACAGGTTCACAATCAAAGCAGTATTCCTGGTGTCTACAACATTAAGGGAAGGTCTTCATCCTTCGTCGTTCACTCATTTGTTCTATATCTGAACCATTTAGACCAGAGGAACAACTTTTGTCCACAAAAGGTGCAACATTCCTGATAACACCATTCATGGATGTGATAGGCATGGGACTGCTGATATCAGAATGTATCAGTCTCAAGATGCATGATGCTCAGCTTGCCTTCCCCCTATTGAACTTATGCTCAGGGTGCTTTCCAACAACACAGCCCTTGCAAATTCCAGTGGTATCTTTGATGACTGGGAAGCCTTCAACCATAGAATTCTTCTGTAATTGCTGTAATTATTTGAAGTTCAGGTGGCCGAGCCTCTCATGCCACAGTCTACTAACTTCATTTCCATGAGTCAACAATGCGGTGGGATTTGCATCTGCCAAAAAATGGGAGAACTTGTAGGATTTTGCATGATGGTTTGCAAGGCCTTTTGCTACGGTTTTTCTAGATGCAAGTTCTGTGATCTCTACATCATCCAGGATAAAGGAGACTCTCTTGGGAACTCCCGTATGTGTCATTTGGTAAACACTTAGGAGGTTTGATGTAAGAGATGGTACATACAGAACATTGGAAAAATAACCATGCTCAAGATTTACAGTACCTTGACCCTTGGATGTGATTACGGATTCATCTCCCACGTGGATGGGAATGTACTTGACGGTATCCAAAGATGAGAAAGAGTCTCTTTTAGCCATCATGTGGTTCGAAGCTCCAGAATCTATCAAGAGTGCTTTGGACTTCAAAGTGCTTTCCATGAGGGGATGACCTCTTTCATGCTGTGGTTCCCGATCTTCCTCATCTCTCCTCTGAAATATTTCCAGAAGATTGATGTGATTTTTTTCAAGAAGAGAAGTAGCTTCATCAAGTTTATTTTTCATGGATGCATGTTCTGGGTGGAAGCCCTTCCCGTAGTATGAACACTTGACCTTTTCCTTTCCATGATGCCCTTTGCTTTTGTTCTTCTTTGAGCTGGAAGGATGTTCATGCTGCTGTTTTTGAACTTTACACTTAGGAGCTTTGAATTTAGTTTCTGGGTTCTTCTGCTACTTTCCTTTACCTTTTATATCTTTGGGCCCTGAAGAATAGAGGGCTTGATCATGGGAGGATCTGATGATCCCCATATGGACAAGCTTATCATGTTCACTTGTTAGGGACTCAATGAAGGCATTGAGTGAAGGTGTCTTCCATCCAGGGGTTGTGAGCTTCCCCGCACAGATTGTAGAAAGAAACATCGAATAATCAGCTCCAAGTTTGGAGAGAATGGCGAGGATGAGCTGATCATCCTCCTTCTCCACCTTAAACTGCTTCAACAGTAAGAAAATGTGCTTGAAATTTGTGAAAAAAATCATTCAAGGTCTCGAAATTGGAAGGCTCGAGAGACATCAACTTGTTTTCAAGGTAGTAAACTCTCAAATCATCCTGTTTTCCATACAAGGTGTCCAATTTGTCCCAAATTTCCTTTGGAGTCTTCAATCCCGAGAGATGGAAAAGAATATCCCAGGAAATAGAGAGGCACAACAATCTGAATGCTTCATCCTTCTTGTTCAAGAATATGGCTTTGTCTATCACATGAGTAGGCTCTTCTTTAGCGTCCATAGTGACTCGATATATTCCTCTGGCTTGTAGTTGGATCTCCATATCTCCTTTCCATGAGTGGAAATTGAACGGAGTCAAGAGTTCTATGGAAGAAGCCTTCTCAAACTGCTAGAGCAAATGCTTTCACCTATTAAAACCTGCAAATCGCAACAAAAGGGCACCGTAAGGTCGAACATCCTACACATTTTAGGCTTTCATCACACCCAGCATAGTTGATCGAGCAAGCTTGACCAACAATTTCCTTACTTGGGGTATTAAGTGGTAATCCTTGGATTCTAGTGCAGTGCTAGATTTTTGAGATTTAGCTCAATTTTTCATGCAAGATCTGTCAAAAACCTTGTTTTTGAGAGATCTGAGCTTTGTCCTGCTGTGAGCTCTGATACCAATTAAATTTTTCATAGTGGTCTAGGAATAGAAAACACAATCTCACAAAGAATATAGACAAATATGCATAAAATTGGAAAAATGGTGCTGCAATGGAAGTAGCAGCTCTGTATAATCATTGAATGAATGATGATACAATAGAATGATCATGCAAGATGCATGAATTCCAAGACAATTCAAATTCTAAGGAGGTCATTCGAATTGAATGAATGGGTGCAGCTTAACTGAATGTAAGCCACAGTAAACACACTAGTTAACCAACTGATCAAGTCCTGATTGACTCAACTGAGTCCTAACTGAAGTTGAAGTGCAATGGATAACTGATTCTAACTGAAAATAGCTCAAACACATGTGAATTCATGCCAACTAACAAGTGGTAGTGCATCATTAACTCCAATGAACCCCGATGAGGTTAACTGAAGTCAAACAGGCCATCGGAGGTGGTTGGAGGCGCCCCTATTGACTCTAGTTCATTACATATTAATAAAATAATCAATATAATGAACGAATGCACCTTCACCACTCAAATTAAGTGATTGTAACCATTGGTTATCAATTAGGTGCATTCATGACACTTAGATGACCCCCAGAGTGCTCCAGTTAGCCTCCCCAAATGAAGGAGAAGGCTCAGTTAGAATCCTTGACTAAAGGTAGGAGTGGGTGAGCTCATGTTGATGTCATAGTGTGCATGTCTAATGCCGATTAAGTCAATAAAAATTAGGATATTGGTTTAACAAGGCCAAATTGACCAAATTAAGTGTGAATGTGGGTAAATGTCTCCAACACAAACCAGCCATGATAATTCAACTAGTTAGGTCAAAACGGGGCATTACAAAAAGTGCAGCTCAAAGAGGACCATGGGAAACAGGAAATATTATACGTTAATAACCACATAAGGGTTTAGGACATGGAAACATAGTATATATTTACATTAAGTGATTCAAGTTGAAACGCATAGTCATATTGTGCAAACAAATCATGATAATTCAACTAGTTAGGTCAAAACGGGGCATTACAAAATGTGTAGCTCAAAGAGGACCATGGGAAACATGATATCATATATGTTAATAACCACAGAAGGGATTAGGACATGGAAACATAGTATATATTTACATTTAGTGATTCAAGTTACAACTCATAGTCGTATGACTTATTGAACAACTTGTATAAGAAAAAAATTATCCATCTAATCAGGGAGACACCTTTTGACATCCAATATGATTTCATTAAGATTAAATGAGTTCTTCTATGCTAGGAATCCTTTTATTTGTAAGTTCAACTGGGTTGAGTCCCATGGGGTCATCGTACCAACCATTTGCAAATTGCTTAGTTGGAAGCATAAGGATGGTTTAACTACTATACCTATTGTTATAAATCTTCATTTATAGCACTTGAGGCAGGTACATGTGTTCGTATTTCAGGCCACAATGCACGTAAGTGATCACATAATGCAGAAATTGTGTCCTTTGCAACTGTTTTCTCTTTTTGTGTTGCTAGGCTCTGTATCTAGAGCATTCTCTATTTTGGTGCATGATTCATCACATGCTTACTTGATGGTGTTGTATCAATGATTCCAACAAAATATAGTTGTTGTTTTTCCTTAATAGTAGCATTGTAGATATGCCAAACAATTGGTGTGTAGTCAAAATAGTATTATTTGGTATGGGTACTCTAGGAGGTAATGACTAAAGGGGAAGTATACAAGTGATAGGTTGTGTTGAATGATCTTGCAAGGTTGATATAATGCTATTTTTAATTGGTTTATGAGCAAGGGTTTAATAAAAGGGTTTTATTTTCTCTTATATAGATCATGGTGAACCCAAGAGATATGCTGATGTTGATATGGAAATTAGTGAATTTGCAATTCTGAAAACCATACAAACTGAGCAATTTTTATTGATATACATTTTTTTTATTAATATACATTACCCCGTTGGTTATCCAATGTTCAATGCCTAGTAGCTATTGTCAGATTTCATGTCAATGCAACAACACTGATGTGGCTCCAATGATAGATTGTCGTCGCATTTTCGACATCCTATGGCCCTCGTCTAACAACCTTGTCATAGGAAATTCAATGACCTTGTCATAGGAAATTCGACGACCTTTTCATAAGAAATTCGACCACCTTGTCATAGGAAATTCAATGACCTTGTCATAGGAAATTCAACCACATTGTCGTTGTAAATTTTACAACCTTGGCTTGTCATTGAATATCGAATGTTATGCAACCAAGGACAAAAAAAATGAGGTTGTTGAACACCCGATAAGTTATTGTCGAATTTTAGACATGGCAACCATCAGATTTTGGTCTCAAATTCTGTTGTGTCTTGGGTAAATCATAGATGTTCCCTGGTGAATTGGGAAATAGTTTGTAAACCAAAAGATCAAGGTGGTCTAGGACTGAGAGATCTGAAGAAAAATAGTCAAGTTGTAGGAGAAAATATTTGGTGGCATTGGGTGTCACATAAAGAAGAACCCTGGGAAAAATTATGGCATAGCAAGTATGCTCAAGGAAGACCAAAACAGGACCTGATAAGGTTTAAAAAATGCAAATAAGGATCCCATATATGGAATTATGCTCATATTAATAGAGGAATAGTCCAAATCACAAATTTTGGGAAATAAGGGAAGGGATGTTAAAATTTATGTGCCATTTAGATCATGAAGCAATGAGTCTAGGATTATTGATGCAGTAAAAGAGGAATGAAGATACACATTGAACAAATCAAACCACACAGGAAATGGATGAGTATAGCTCAGATAATTACAGTATCATGTTCATTAAAGAATATGGTGTTACAATAGTGTTACATAGGAAAAGAATTCAAATCATTAGGAATGAATTTGAATATCCCAGGTGGATGTGACAGTATCTGACTGACTAGCTAACTAAATATGTCTCAATCACTATCAAAGTACAAGTGGTTAACTCCAGATGTCTAATCAAGTCACACAATCAATTAACTTAGTCTAACTAAAGTGGTAGGTGAGGAAAAGTGCCTTATCCACATGCAATCATGTCTAACAAGTGCTAATTGAGTTGATTGTGATCTAACGAAAAGTAACTGGAAAATAACTAAGCTTAAATAGTTCCAACTCCAACTAACTGAAGGAGGTTGGTACTGAGACTCCCAAGGGCTCCTAAAATGTAGGGATTGGTATAAGAGGCACCAAAATTGATGCATGTAAGTGCAGTTAGTGGTAGTTATCCTCTAACAGTGTTCCCCACACTCTAGTAATTGGTACGTGTGGCCCCATTAGGCCAAGTGGACCCAATGGTACTAGTGGACCCAAATAATTAAATAAACTCCTAAGTTAGGCTAAAAATAATCTAATAGACAGTTTGTTCAAGGGAGGATTATAAATCCTAACACACCCCCTAAATCCTAACTTGGACCACTGTGGGCCTTTGAAACAAGGTCATAAGTCACCTATATACTGTCTAAAATATAAAATGCTTCTTAATAAAACCGAGGAAATAGGGGAAAAAGTCATGGGAAAACCCCCCTCAAAATAAGGAGAGATAGGAACAATGAATCAATCCTTAACACCTAAAAGAGACTTGAGAAAGGAAATTCTCTTTTCAGTAAAATACTTGGTGAAAATATCTGCAATCTGATCCTCTATAGGACAATAATGCAATATGATAGTTTTTTCATGCACTACTTCCATAATATAGTGCATGTGAACCTCAATGTGCTTTGTTCTTTGCTTCTAAGATGGATCACAAGATATTTTTATGGTGCTCTAGTTTTCACAGTAAATGTCCACTGAAGGTGAAGTGTGAACCCTGGACTCTGTCAAGATTCCATGTAGCCACACTGCCTGAATAGCTACATTCACAGCTCCATGATACTCTTCCTCTACTGAAGAGAGTGCAAGTGCTGCTTGCTTCTTACTGGACCAACAAATTGGCCTAAAACCGATCATAAACCCAAATCCTGAAGTGTATTTCCTATCATTCCCATCTCCTACCAAATATGAATCTATGAAGCCTATGAGATCAAGCTGTGCACTAGCAGCATAATGAATCCAATAGTGTTTAGTACCTTGCACATAGTGCAAGATCCTCTTTGTGGCCTTCCAATGTAGCTCATGTGGATCCTGGATGTACCTAGCAGCAACACTCACATCATAGGATATGTATGGTCTCAAATGTGTGAGATATAGAAGGCTCCCAATGAGTTGTCTGTAGAGAGTGTTGTCTACCAAAGGTGTAGAGCCACCTTCCTCTAGCTTGATGCCAGACAGGAAAGGGCAAGGGGTTGCATTTCAATATTTCATGTTGAATCTCCTGAGCATGTCTGATGAATATCTCAGCTGTGAGATCATGATTCCTGAATTATTTTGACTTACTTCGAGACCAATGAACTATCTTAACAGTCCTAGATTAGTCATAGCGAATGATTTGTTCAAGGCTAATTTGATGTTACTCAATCCAGTAGTAGAGCTTCTAGTAATGAGAAAATCATCCACATAAAGCACAATCAAAAGAAAGAATCCCTCTGTCTTCTGCATGTAAACATTACAATATGATTTGCATCTTTCAAATTTCTATGAGATGAGGAAGGCATCCATCTTGGAGTACCATGCCCTAGGGGATTGTTTGAGTCCATACAATGATTTCCTCAGTCTGCAAACTAAGGAAAGATCATTAATAAGCACCTCAAGTTGTTTCAGGTACATCTCTTCCTTCAAATCACCATGGAGGAAGGAACTCTTCACATCCATGTGATGTACCTCCCATCTCTTGGAAGTTGAAAATGCCAAGACAAGTATGATGGAATCCATTCTAGCTAGTGGAGTGAATGTCTCATTGTAGTCCAAGCCTTGAACCTGAGAGTATCCTTTGGCCACCAACTAAGCCTTGTACTTTGTCTTGTGCTTTATGTCTTTGTTATAGGGTATCTTGTTCTTATGGTTTATGTCTTGGTCAGAGGGTATCTTGGTCTTGTAGACCCACTTACACTGAACAAGCTTCCTTGCTGGACGTTGTTGATGTATTTGTAACTTTAGAAGATATTTTGATGTATATTATCATTGTATGTTGGTGTACCCCCATTGGGGATATGTATTACCCCTTTATGGGATGTTTAAATTGTGTTTAGATCTTGAGGTACAACCTCCATTGTAAGTTAGGGAAATAGTCCCCAGTGTAACATCATGTAATATGTAATTGTGGTCTCTCTAGGAGAAGTGGGTCCCATGTGAGATGACATGTAGGATTGAGTCTTATATTTGGTCAGTGACTAGAAAGGGTATAAATAGGGAGTATCTCTCCCTCATTTATACACACCTCACAAACTCTATAAGGCGCATGAGAGAGAGTGACAGTCATAGGAGGAGAGAAAGATAGTTGCTGAACATTTCTTATTACTGCTTTTGATCATCTTACTATTCTGAAGAAGTTTGCGAGGTTTTCTCCTTTATGGTTTCCTCGATGAAAATATTTGTGCCTTATGTATATTTTATAAATTATGCATTTTGTTGTACTTGTTATTCTTTTAGATAAAGATCCTAGATAATCTAATCATATCTTAGGAAAATCTAACATGGTATCAGAGCCTCTTTGAAAAAAGGAATTGTGCAACTTCAAGAACTAAGGCTTCTTAGTTGAAGGAGTTCTCTCCATAGATCATCAAGAAAGGAGGGGTAGGATAAATCACCTCACTAGGGTGCATCTATTGGTGGTATCAGTTTCTGAATCGAAGAAGTTTCATTGTACATCTGAAATATAGATGCAATGACAGCTAATGGAAATTAAGGTTTCATGCCTAAAAACCCTAGAGGACTGAATTTAGTAATCCTAGAACTTTCACTATAACAAGAGATTGGAGAAATCTCAAAAGCCAAAATTTTTGTAGGCCGAAGAAAAATTCGTGTTGTACACTGTGTAAAATTTTTCACCTTAGATTCACTATACTTTAGGAGATCTGGTTCCTCCAAATAAGGGTTCCATCCTCCTCTAGAATACAGTTATAAACATGTGACCTAGGGAGATTTGCTATATCTCAGGCTAGGAAGGTACAAAATAAATTTTGCAAGATGTTGATGGTAGGGAACAAAATTTAGTTTATGTGGTAAGTTTTCTAGACCCAGAATGTGAAATAGTGGCACATGGAAGTCTGTACAAGTTTTTTTATCCTGGACAGTCCGTAGAACAACCACCTTGGGAAAATACGAATAAGTCTCACTTAGAGAATCCATTTCTGCACTAAGCTATGGGGTTGGAAAGAGGACTTATCAGGATATCACAGTGATAATTTTCAAACCTTAAGGAACCAAAGCTTCAAAGATACAACATAATTAATATTAGCCATTTCTGCAGAAGAAATTGGAAACTAGGGCTTCTGTTCCAGGAGCTTCCCTCCACTTTTTTCACAAAAAGGAGTACATTGGAAAGCTCGCCTTGAAAATGCCCATATTTCTATCCGATCAAAAGTTTGAAATTCCAAGTTTTTAAAATTAGGGTTTCTTTGACAAACCCTAGATGAGCCAACTCCAGAACTAGGACATACACCTCAAATCAGTAAGATCTAAATTTTTGCTATTTACATTTCAGGTTCTCATTTCAAAATGACTAATCACACCAACTTGATGATAAGCTTGGTGAAGTTGACAAATTCCAAGTATGGAAGTATATGACCTCCGTGATCCTTGAAGAAATTGACTTGGATCAGTATTTCAGTAAGAAATTTCTAAGAGCCAGAGGGAGATAAGGATAAGGCTAGAGCCAAGAGAATCATTGCAGATTATATTAAAGATCATCTCATCCCTCATGTGTCATCCTTGAAGACACCAAAATAAAGTGTTCTATGCTATGGCAAAGAAATCAAAGAACAAGATATTGTTATAACCACCTTGAATGGCCTCCTAAGATCATGGGATTCATTCATTCGACGAATGTGTGCGAGAAGGAAGTGATTACCTTCAATAGACTCTAGGAAGAGTGCACACATGAAGAAGATCAACACATAATAAGAGAAGAGAATATGGGAGCAAATGAAGATCAAGCTCTCACGATTCAAAGAAGATCCCTCAATCAATGATGAATATGAAGGCCCAAATTCTTGAAGAACTTCTTATCCATATTAGCATTTGGATAAGAAATGATGCTGTTATGAATTAAGAACATGAAGCTAAAGGCTCACGAAGGAGTCTACCCACGAAACAAATAAAGATAAGAACTCAATTGTCATTTCATGATATTGTTTGGTTATACATTTGTTTATATTCAGTTGACGTTTGAGTATTTTGCATTTATACTACTGAATTGCACATACTAGGTAAGAAGTCAATGATGGTGTACTTGAAACCTCTTTGATGGCATATTAGGAGTAGTACACACTCTTAATAAAATTGGGGTAGAATGCATCTAGAAGTTAATGTATGTATACATGATATGGATGAATGTTATAGCATTGGCTAAAATAGTTGCATTGTTATGTGACATATATCTGGCACCATTAATATGTTTTGGAAATTATAATATGTTTCTAATCATACAATTGAACTTGAATTGTAGGTCATTATAAATAACAAGTAATGATAGTTCAGAAGAGGAACCTAAAGCTTCTCGGGTCAAAGACACCATAGCGAAAGAAAGAGCTTCAGAAGAATATAAATAGAATGGTAGATTGACCTCGAGAGATGAACACCACCTTGGGCGCGTGAAATGATCCAAGATGAAGAATAGTATGATGATACTTCCAAAGGAAGAAAGAGGCCGCAGACAAACTCTATTTATGTGACACTGTTGAGCAACATCATTGATGCAGAGCCTTCTAGCTATGAAGAAGTAGACAAGAAGAAAGGGAAGGAGACTATGATCAAAGAGTACCAGTTCAATAAGAATGATGTCTAATGGAAGTCCATAGTGTCTTCTATATGGATGTACAAGATCTAGCATGCAATAGATGGAAATATCGTGGTATACAAGGAAAGAAAGAAGGCACAGACTACGAAGATATATTTGCACTAGTGACGAGTCAATTATACGTAGAGAAGCCACTGGGAGTTGAGACACATGATAGGAAGACTCATGTGTGCAAATTAAAGAAGGCCTTGTATGAGATCAGAGGGAACCCATGGGATAACACATACATGAGGAGATTTAAGATCACATAGAGTGATGAAGATCTTAACCTTTACTACAAGGTTGAAGATAAAATCCTATAGAGGATGACAAGATCACAGATCGATGTGAGAAGAACTTTTCAAAGAGTTCAATATAGCGGATCTTTGTATCCACTGTGTTGATTGCATGGGAAGACCTGGGTTTACTATAATCAACCAAAAACACCCCTAGCTCACTGGCCCTTTCTGCGACAGACCGCAAAGCGGCCTGAAGTCTCACCCGAAGTGAATCTAATGGGTTGGCCAAGGACTCAAGTGTCTTGGACCAGGTTCCGAGGCAATCCTACTAGTGGTGCACAGCTCTCCTAGCTATGAGACCTCCTTCCTGCGTTTGTGCGTCACACGACCTCCTGCTCGCGTCGCGCGATCCCGTCGTCGCGCAGCTCTTCTAGTCGCAAGAGGTTTCTTTCCACCACCGTGCGGTCCTTCTCTACGATGCGCACTTTCCCTGACTTGCGATATTTCCAGCCTTACCACATCGCCGCGCACCGTGCGACACGCAGCTCCTGCTCAACGCGAAGTCCTCAACCTGTGGTATCGTGCATCGCAGCTTCTCTGCCGGTGCGGTATCACCTCTCTGTGATATCCTATCTCCGCGGTCTAGCGCACTTCGCGTTTCTTGTGTCGACGTGCAAGACTTAACATACAAAGCTATTCAATACCGCAACCAGTAACTGTTTACGGAAAGCATAAGTGAAACACATACAACATGCCAGAGACTGTCAACCTACGATTATCCTTCTATGCTGTGGTGAACTGTTTAATACATTCATTCATTAAACTGTAACAGAGTCCATGAAATAACTGAGAAATGCATAAGTAAACATAACACATAAATCATTCACATAACCCATATTTTAATGTGGTTCACCTCCAGGATGGAAGTTACGTCCACAGAACTGTGTTTTCTATTATAGCTCAAGGGGAAGGTAAAACACAGTTCTGCTGCACCGCATATGCAGCTCAAGATCTTCTCTCTTAGACCTCTCTTCTCTCTATATTACTCTCTTACAACATACTCTTCCCTCTCAGTCGATCCCTGCGGATCGTTACATGCATGCTCTATAAGCCAGCTACTAGTTTCAGTAAGATTGCTACAGCTAAGACCAGAACTAGAGCTCGGCTTTTACAACAGTCTACTTATCCTTATGGCCTATTTCATTCACGACTGTCTAACTGTCTATCCAACCAACTAGCTAACTAACTAACCCTTTACAATACAAAATTACATTCTTTTATAAGCAGCCCGAAGGTCCTGCTTTTACAACACTGTGGGCCTGTCCCAATAGTAACCCAAACCCTAATTAGTGACAGTCGGTCCTCTCTGTCCTTGAGGTAGCTGCTTCCCATCACACCACAACTCTCTGCAGTCTTCCATGCTTCCTGGCACTGACCATGGGTACTATGCACCACTTCTCTTTTCTGTCCTTCGTCTTCAATGCTTGAGCCTCGTTGCTCCTTCTCCTTTATGAGGGTCGCTGAACCCTTTTGTCTTCCGCCGCTGCCTTCAATGTAGTGGTTGAGCTCTCTCTTCTTGGTCGCTCAGGTACCGTTGTATTCTTGACTTTTCTATCTCAAGAGTCATGGTTTCCGGCTCTGTTCTCTAGCTGGAAACGTGCTACGGCGTCATAGCTCTTGTCTTAACTCCTTTCCGCCAAAACTTATCATTCCGCCAAAACTTGCAGCTTGTTCTGTAGCTGCAGGACCCTACTCCAACACACTGACCCTAGATGGACACATAGAATATTAGTAGAAGAGGAAGCTACTTGTCACTCCATTATAGAATGTTTCAATACATAGAGTACAAAAGGCAGAGGGAGAATGATGCTCTGCTTCAGAGGGAGTGACTGCAGAAGATCCCGAGGTTCAACATGGTACGATAGGATGGAAAAATTACTGACGGCTCTAGGATTTACTAAGAGTAAAGAGGATTCCAACCTTTTCCTCAAGTTTGAAGGTGGAAGACCAGTGATGCTCCTGTTATATGTCAATGACACATTCCTGACAGGAAAAGAGGAACTCGTTAAATATGCAAGAAGGAGACTTGCTGCCGAGTTTGAGATGAAGGACTTGGGTATGATGTATTACTTTCTAGGCATGGAGGTGTGGAAGAGTGCAGATGGAGTCTCACTTGGAAAAGGGAAGTATGTAGTGGATATCCTAAATAGGTTCAGGATGATGAACTGCAAGGCCATGTCCACACCTATGGCATCGAACCTGAAGCTATTGAGTGATGCTTCATTAGAGATGGTTGATGGCATAATCTATCATCAGATGATTTGTTCATGGATGTTCCTGATGAATACAAGACCAAACACATGCTTTGCTGTGAACGACCTGATCTAGTTCTTGACGGATCTGAGACATGCTCACCTGGTTGCAAAGCATGCAGTGAGGTACCTGAAGGTTATAATTGAGTATGGGCTTAAGTATGATACGAATCAAAAGACTAACCTGCATGGCTATGTTGATTTGGATTGATAGCACCACTGAGAAAAAAAGCACCTTGGGTTGCTTCTTTAGTTTGAGATCCAATATGGGATACTGGTTTAGTAGGATGCAGTCCTGCATGGTGCTGAGTAAAGCTGAGCCAAAATATGTTGCCACTTACTCGGCTATTTGTGAGGTAGTATGTTTCTTTTGAAAGCTACTATTTGATTTTATTGATCTGACTTGCATTTTTGTATGATGCAGAGAGGAGCAGTGAAACTCTAGTGTGTACTTTATATCGAGGTTCCTTCCAAGGGGAAGTGATGAGTCTAAGAGCCTTTCTGACATTTTAGTAGGCTAGGATTCCTATTGTCGGATGTAAGTGCCCAGCCTTTTTGACATGGTGGTATGATGGGCCTCCCATGGCCAGATGTAAGTGCTGAGCCTTTCTAACAGGGCGACAGGCTGGGCCTCCCATGGTCAAATGTAAGTGTTGAGCCTTTTTGACATGCTGGCAGGCTAGGACTCCCATGTTCAGATGTAAGTGTTGAGCCTTTTTGAAATGGTAGAAGGTTGGGCCTCCCATGGTTGGATGTAAGTGTTGAGCCTTTCCGACATGGTGGCAGGATGGGCCTCCCATTGTCATATGTAAGTACTGAGCCCTTTTGACATGGTAGAAGGATAGACCTCCCATGTTCAGATGTAAGTGCTAAGCCTTTCCAACATGGTGGTAGGATGGGCCTCCTATGGTTGGGTGTAAGTGTAGAGCCTTTTCGACATGGTGGTAGGCTAAGCCTCCCATGGTTGGATGTAAGTGCAGAGCCTTTCTGACATGGTGGGAGGATGGGCCTCCCATGGTCGGATGTAAGTGTAGAGCCTTTCCAACATGGTGGTAGGTTGGGCCTCCCATGGTTCGATGTAAGTGCTGAGCGCCTGTCCAACATGGTGGAAGGATGAGCCTTCCATGGTCGTTGATGTAAGTGTTATGTTATGTGTATCTAGGATGTGCTCTGTTTGACGATGATATGATATGAAGATGATGAAGATGATAATAGGGTACAAAGGTGTTGCAAGGCATGTAATCATTCCTAAGATGCTCCCTCAGGTTTTGCAGTGGCATGTAATCAGTCCTAGGAGATCTTGTAGGTTTTGCAAGAGGCATATATTAAGTCCTGGGATGTACCTACTCAATGGATTGCTCGCAGAGATGATGAAGACCTACACAGAGGGCTTGGCCTACATCTAGCATGAAAAAGGGCTAGCACTATAGAAACTTTTGATGACAGATAGTATGGGAAGATGACTAAATTATAAGAAGATGATGGCAGCAGCTATGATGAAGACTCTATGACTCCATGATGATGATGACGCCATGAAGACCTGACTTGTTTTGTTGATGACTGTATAGAGAGAGAATACCTTCCTAGTTAAGAGGGAGTGTTGATGTATTTGTACATTCAGAAGATATTCTAATGTATATTATCATTGTATGTTGTTGTACCCCCATTGGGGATATGTGTTACCCCTTTACGGGATGTCGAAATTGTGTCTAGATATTGAGGTACAACCTCCATTATAAGTCAAGGAAATAGTCCTCAATGTAACATCATGTAATATGTAATTTTGGTCTCTCTAGGAGAAGTGGGCGCCATGTGAGATGACATGTAGGATCGAGTCTTATATTTTTTCAGTGAATTGAAAGGGTATAAATAGGGAGGTGCTCTCCCTCATTTCTACACACCTCACACACTCTCTAAGGTGCATGAGAAAGAGTGACAGTCATAGCAGAAGAGAAACATAGCTACTAAACATTTCTTATTACTTCTTTTGATCATGTTACTATTCTGAAGAAGTTTACAAGGTTTTCTCCTTTATGGTTTCCCTGATAAAAATCTTTGTGTCTTGTGTATCTTTTATATCTTATGCATTTTTTTGTACTTGTTATTCTTTCAGATAAAGATACTAGATAATCTAATGAGATCTTAAGAAAATCTAATAGAGGTAAGGAGACAAGTTCCCAAGTTTTGTTGTCATGTAGCAAATCAAATTCCTCATCGATAGCTTCCTTCCATCTAGGATCATGGAAAGTTTCTTTGAATGTTTGAGGATCTAACCCCAACATCATGAAGCACCTCTCAGGAAGAAGTGGATCTGTGTGGGACAGTGCAACATTCACTTTCTAATACTGGGACCTCATTCTTCTCTTATCATCTGGATCCCCAACACCATTTCCAGTTGCTTCTATGAGCTGCTGAGCCCATTTAGGTTGTAGAAATGAGGTAGATGGTGGATCTAGATCTAGATCTCTTTTAGGTGTAGGATCAATATATGAATCAAGCTAGTCTTTCTCTTCTCCTGAATCTATTCTTGAAAATTCAAACAACAAATCTTTATCTGTAATAGGGGAAGAAGGAGTTTTGATACCTTCATCTTCTTTGAATGGAAGCTGTGGTAGCACTGAATATGAGTATGGAATGAAGTGAGAGAAAGCATATGCCTTAGAGGAATGACCTGTAATCCATTTTTCTATAATCCACCTACTTGATATTTGTTTGATCTCTACTGAGTCAAGGAAAAAAACCACTTGCTTTGGTGAGCCGGTGTGAGTCATCTGGTATATAGATAACATATTAGCTATAAGAGAGGTCAGATAAAGAATATATTTGAACTCACCATGATGTAATTTGATGGAACCTCTTCCTACTACTAGAATTTGGGAGTCATCTCCCCCGTGGATAGTAGGCCCTCTTGTGAGGTTGAGAGTGGAGAAGAAATCCTTAAAGGAAACCATGTGATTGGATTCTCCAGAATCAATAAAAAATGGTGTTGACCGAGAGAGTCAATATTCCAAGTCATAGAACCTTTCATGATCATTTGTTGATTTTCCATCATTAGATTTCTTGGCTCTTTGTGGAAGAACTATGTTGTTTTTCTTGAGGAGAACTAGCAGATAGTCGATCTGCTTCTTCGTACACCAGTATTCAAGGTGAAAACCCCTTGTACAATAGGGACATGTCTTCTTATCAGAATTATTCATCTTTTTCGAGCTTGAAGCTCCTTTTTGAAGTCTGTTGATTCTGTTTAGGCTTTGAATCAGCTGCTTTAGGATCCTTCTTCTTTGATCTCCCTTTAGCTTGCGCTTTGGTAGATTCTATCACTAGGACAACTTGAAAGTTTGGAGGTCTTGATGACTACCATCTAGATCAACTTCTCTCGTTCCTTAATTAAGGATTTAAAAAAAGAATCAAGTGAAGGAATTTTCAAATCGAGAAAGGAATCCCTTTTGGAATGGAAGATTAAGACAAATACAGAATACTTAGAAACGAGTTTGCTGAGAATGGAGAGCACATGTTAATTCCCATCCTTTCTTTCTATTCCGCACTGTTTGCATTAAAGTGCAAGAGACTTGAATCCAATAAATAATTTCTCTATGGTTTCAAATTTGCTAGGATGTAAGGATACCAACTCATTCTCCAAGAGGTGTCCCTGAAGCTCATCTTGTTTTCCAAACAAGTTTTCAAGCTTCTCCCAGGATTCTCTGGGAGTGCTCAAACATTTAAGGTGGAAGAGGATATCTCTGGATATATGAGTGCATAGATAACCAAAAGCTTCATCTAAGAGGTTCATAAACTTGTTTCTCTCAACTGGCTGACGAGGCTTATCCTCCCTTCCAAGTATTATCCTATAGTAGCCTAGCTTGCGCAAGGCCAGCTACATATATTCCCTCCAATTATTATAATTGAAGGGTGTTAGGATCCGAGGTGTAGAAGGTAGAGAATCCATAATTATCCTACTGGAAAAAGACACTATCTTCACACAAGCTACATAGCACATGTAGAATTTCACTGCAAAAACTAAAACATTCAAACTATGTTAGAATCACGCATTCCCTCTCGACATGGACAGTTTCTCAGGGTCCATCATGCCCATAGAGACTTCACTGGACTAGTCCAGAGTTAGCAATTCAAATATTGCAGGACTTATTTGGAACCTCAACTGCTTCTGGCATTCAATGGAGAGTAGATAGACATGAAGCTTGCTTGAAATGGATATGATACCATGTTAAAATTGATGTGCCATTTAGATCATCAAGAAATGAGTTTATGTTTATTAATGCAGTAAAAGAGGAATGAAGATACACATTGAACAAATCAAATCACACAAGAAACAGATGACTATATCTTAGATAATTACAGTATCATGTTTATTAAAGAATCTAGTGTTACAATAGTGTCACATAGGAAAATAATTCAAATCATTAGGAATGAATTCAAATCTCCCAGCTGGATGTGACTGTATCTCACTGAATAGCTAACTAAATATGTCTCAATCACTAATGGAGTCCAAGTGGTTAACTCCAGATGTCTAATCAACTCACACAATAAGTTATAATCAGTTAACTTAGTCTAACTAAAGTGGTAGGTGAGGAAAATCACCTTATCCACATGCACTCATGTCTAACTGGCGCTAACTAAGCTGATTGTGATATAACTAAAAGTAACTAGAAAATAACTAAGCTTAAATAGCTCCAACTCCAACTGACTAAAGGACGTTGGTGCTGGGACTCCTAGTGGCTCCTAAAGTGTAGGGATTGGTCTAGGAGGCACCTAAATAGATGCATACAAGTGCAGTCAGTGGTAGTTAGCCTCTAGCAGTGTTCCCCACACTCTAGTGACTGGTACATGTGCCCCATTACGCTAAGTGGACCTATTGGTACTAGTGGACCCAAATAATTAAATAAATTCCTAAGTTAGGCTAAAAATATCTAATAGACAATTTAGTCAATGGAGGATTATAAATCCTAACAAGGGCATGGTGCAAATTTTTGGCCAACCTCACCAAATGATAAAATATTGAGATAAAACTAGGTTATTCATAAGATCTGGATCATGTTCCCCGGAACCTTGATGTGGGAAATTTGAAAGGAAAGAAATGGACGTGTTTTTGAAGGAAATAAAAACTAGCTTCAAATGGTTTTGAATCAAGTTGTTAAACATACCCACGAGACCATCACAATCACCTAGTGGAATGAGAAATATTGGGAGATGGATGAAACTGAAAAAAAGGGATCTTGAGTGGATGGGGCATGGATTGCTCCCCATAGGGATGGAAAATGTTTAAGGTAAATAAAGTACTCCCACCGAGTCCGAGCATCTAGTTACCACCCCCAAGTGAACACTTTAAGTTAAATTTTGATGTTGCCTCCAAAGGTGATTCAAGTTCGGCTGGATCCAGAGGATTTATCCTCAACAATGATGGAAATATTATCCATCTCCTTCAAGAGAATTTAGGGAAGGACACCAACAACGCAGGGAATCTAGAAGGGTTACTGTATGACATCAAGCTCTCCCTCAGCAATCGATGGGAACCCCTGATAATCGAAGGCGAGTCCCATATCATCAACTGTATGGATAAAAGGCTCCAAGGTGGAAATATTATTGTCAAAGTAGTGGAAAACTAGCGTATGACATATCAGGTGGAATGAATGGCTGATCTCATCAGAGGATGCCACACTTGGTCCTTCACCCACATTAAACAAGAAGGGAATATGATGGCAGATTTGCTGGAAAACATCGGTGAAAGGAATGTAGAGTATATTGTGGAAAGCCAACTACCTGAGGAGGGGGGTAATGAGTGGCAAATTTCTTGCTCACACTTGGCAGCCCAGGACCTTAATATTGTCCATGAAATAATGGACCACACATGACATGTAACATATCCCAAATACATGAATATATTCTCCAGGTGGGAAGCATAAAATTTCTTCTTCTATATACTTTTAATTACGCCAAATAAGTTTAGAAACATTATTTCCTTAAAAAATAACCATTCTTTTGAGGTTAAGAATATAAAACACAATCACCTAATTCTAATCTACTTAAACAATTCTTATTGAAATCTTAATAAGGTACATTAGTCGCAAGACTATCGTTTGAATGAGATAACGATTTACACATTTACCCTATCTTTCAGGAGTTATCCCAATGTCTTTCCACGCTTGGGACACATCTTTTGCAGCCACCACTTGAACTCACGCAACTTCAACATATATATTAGTACTATATTTCAACCTACAAATTCAAGAGAATAAGTTTCATAAAACAAGATATTTTAAATCCATAAACAAATCTAATTGTTAAAGATACTTATTTTGGCTTGAGTAACTGAAAGCATGTATACAACTTTCTTCCCAACCATAGGCTTCATTTGACGTATGTTTATCCATCTAAAGCCACCCCAGAGTTGGGCGACGAATCCACTAGGATGGAAGACAAAAGAACCTTTTGCCAAGTTTTCTCATCAAGACATTTCTTCATCTAGGACTCATATCATAATTTAGCATTTCATAAAATCTCCGTTCAAAATTAGAAAACATTATTCTTATTAAGAATGGATAGGTTACTATTCAAATATCTAAAACTACTAGATCCTAAACATGGAGGCACACCCTTTACAAGAACATCTCGTTTAGTCTTTGTTATAGGGAATGGATGAGGTTAATTTCCTTGGTGGAACCAATTCACTTTATCAACTATATTGATATATATGTATTATATAGTGTTTTCCTTATTGTAAGCCACTCCTTCCCTCCATAGTGGAATACCTTTACATAATTAATAATTATATTCATTATCATACCATTTTCTCAAAATATATATTAACACTAAGGGTAGTAAATCTTTGCAAAATTCATAATTAACTATTACAGGTCACGATCAAAGTACAATCACGCCAATACATATAATATAGAACTTAAACATAAGAAACAAGAATTAAAGGAAGGATGGCTTGCTCATAGATAGGATAAACTACTTGCAACCATATTTAATCACTTTATTCACACCATCTATATGGATTCATAGGGTGGATCTCCTTTGATAAGTGCTCCTAGTACAACGCTCTTCTTTACTAGTGCAAACCCTTCAGTTCTATTCTTTTTGACAGGCCAACAATGTACCACAACACTAGCTTCATCTACTATCAAACCTTTCACTAACATCATATATAATAATGGTATTGACATCTAGGCATTGGAAGTATATGATTATATTTATTTGATCCTACAAATTTCATAAATACCATTAAACTTTGTATCATCATAAATAGATTCATTAATTCCTTCATTACCCCTACCCCACAATTTTGGAAACACGATTAGTATCAGTTTGGATAAAACACAACATTCAGATAAAAGAAAAAACAAAGATAGACACATCCAAGTGTTCAGATCCAATCACACTTGACTCACAATGGGAGTTTAAGCGCATCAAACTTATTGATCTGGGTCGATTCAACAAAGTAGAGGCTAGGATTCATGATCTATCAAATCATAGGCAGGGAGAGAGATTGCCATTTAAACTTCAATTTGTTTATATTTCAACCACCAACATAGTCGTGATCCAATCATTAAACTCAGACAGATATACATTAAATCAAACGCAGTCAAAGAACAAACGTTTAGTCTTATAAATCTCATTTTCATACGAAAAATGATCCCAATTCACAAACTACAGAAAAATCATAAAATGGATCTGGTTTTCATGGATCAGTTATTTACTTTTAAAACAAATACATAGCGTCAATACTCCACAATTCCAACAAATCATGGGTCAGTTCTTATATACAGAACGACTACAACTAAGGTTCTTAAAAATACATAGATCGGGTTCTAAAATGCACAACAAATCCAATAAACAACCCTTAACATATAAAATCGCAGACATATATATCATGTTTAGAACTAATGCAATGCAGGCATCAATCAGAGATTAGATCATTACCTAGATCTAAACGCAAAATCGCATGGACAGTCAAATTTTAGATCAAAATGAAAACAGGTATAAAAGTTTTAGATCCAAAACACAGATCTACAAGTGATACCACTATTTAGAAAAAAGACCAAACTTAAATGTAAATCGCAACAAGTTCAAACAGTAAAAAATGATCCCATAAAGTATGGATCTAGTTATCTTTACTTCAAAATCACTATGATTTTCAACAAAAAGAACAAAAATGGATCTGGTTCTATAAATACCATACACAATGATCCGGTTCTCTTTATACACAGCATTAAGTAGAGGATTGAAAAAAAATAAAGCTTAGTGATCCGAACAATGAAGGAATTCATTACAACCAAAGCAAAGTTCACATTATTTTTTTCAAAACACAGGATTCCACATTTCTATCAAACATACAGACCTCCAAAATGGGTTAAGGAACACACTTACCATTCAGATCGCAGGCGGTTTAGCTTTCCTAATCCAGAATTGAATCAAAATGGCATGCAAACAATTCTTGTGCCCATTGAATTCCACCGTAGGCTCTTTCAATCGAAAAATGTAGACCCCCCCCCTCTAAGAGAATTCATTAAACTAAAATAGCAACCCTTTTGTTTTGTAGTGGAGACAAATGATGACCATTTAGATTCCACGTTTTTAAACCAAGCGACACTTTTCCCTCTTTCCAAGGAAAGCTATTAAAAGCTATCAAAAAGTAGCGTAGTGGTTTTTAAATGTCTTTTTTTTACCAACTTTCCTTTCCCATACTTGCGTCCCCATATTTGAAGAGCTTCTACCCTTTGTTTAAAAGGCGAAATCCCTGGTTTTAAGTATTTGATTGGTTTAGGAAGTCTTTAAGAAAGAACCCTTAGCAAAAACAAAATATCATTCTTCTCTTTGCTTATATATATATATAAAAGGATTCATAAATGGTTTTTATTACTATTAGTAGATAAAACTAGTTTTATCTCACCTTTATACTTAACATAATGTTTTCATTTCATTTCATAATAATCAACCCGATATGCACCTAAAGGTAAAATAATAATAATATTGGGTGCTCTAAGACCAAATTTATAATGATAGTACTAGCTTTTTTATGCTCTTGATCAAAACAATAAAAAAAATCGTGCATACTGTTCAAAGGATAATATAAATCCTTTCATTTTTCACATGCGATGAACGCATTCTCAATAGTAACCACAATATTGGATTCATGCCAAGTAGTGAGAAATATGACTCACATTCCATTCAGTACCCCATTGTACCAAGATGGCCCCTAGTCATCAAAAGCTAAATTCTCAAGGTTTCACTAGCCTTTGACCTCTCCCCCTAGTGGATTCATCCCCAATCATCATTTTAGTCGTGCACTCTTTCAGTCTCCTAGCATTTTTAATTTCATCTATAACTTGATGAGGCTAGGATTAGTACCTATAGTGATTTTTACTTACACTTTTCCATTTTCTGTCGCATACTGAGGGGGTGTTACATCCTTTTCCCCTTAGAATTAACACCATCCTCGGTGTTACATATTTATCAAATTTTTGTTTTCATTTCCCTTTAGGTTCTTATTTCTTTCTTCTGCATCCTTCGCGATGTTTTTTCAGCTTTGCTTTGATCATCTTCAATCCTTTGTAATTACCGCAAGCTTTTATCCTTCATAACCTGCACTTTTGTGCAACAGAACCAGGTCTTCCAAAATTTATTCAGTAAACATGTCATTAATTTATAATCCAACTTAGAACATAAACAATAAGTTATTTTTGCAACACAACATTTGCAATTCATGGAACATATTTTATCCTTTGTTTGTGCTTTTATCCTCATAAGAAGACCTAATACAGTATTACCATCAAAAGAAGTCATAAGTAATTCAAATTTACTTATATTTGGAGGACATCTTTTACCTCCTATACGTTGATTCTTTAAATAGTCCTCAACTTGAGATAGACATCTCTTTCATTCACAAGTTAACATCATCTATTTCACATAATTTCTAGCAGTGACCCTTTTAAAAAATTTCATTCATCTTTTCCCTTGAGGGAATTTTTTTGTACTCAAGTATTCATAACATTTACACATTAAGACATTCAATAGTCTAGTTACTAGGAAAAGCGTTAATATGTATTTTATTATGACATCATGAAAATGAACAACTTTCAACAACACTTTTGTTGATGAACAAACTCTCCCTTGAGTTTTTCATCTTTAACAACTCTCTGCTGAACACAGAACTCTCTCTTGAGTTCTATCACCAATTGGACTCATGGGCTAAACTTTGAGGTTACTCTCCCTTCTGATTGCTAGTCAAAAATTTTCCCCTCAAAAACATCAAACAACGTCTCGTCTTCCAGATGTCAAACTTTATGCCTAGGTCTTTCCATTGATATCACATACTCTCTCACAATTCCCCTCAAGCCTCCTCTCTTGAGTCCAGCAATTTATTTTCCACCCAACCTCCTACTTGAGTCCAGGAAAATTTACTTTAGAAAAATAGAGTTGGATCCTCAATTTTTCCACTTGGTGTTCACTCAGAGAAAAGGTTCTTTTCCCCTCAATCCTTCATGCTTGAGTCTAGGAATTTCTTTTGCAGCCAACCTCCTGCTTGAGTCTAGAAAAAGTTCTTTTAAACATCAATCATTTATTTTTTCTTACATATATGATAATTACAACATGCAACACAATAACATCAAATAGGTTCACCTATTTTCTTACTCATGCTTTAATATGTCTATTAATGATTCCTTGATCTTTATTCAGATTCTTACCATATGCTTACAATGCATAATATGTTACGCTCGTCTTTCAATAAGTTCCAAAGAATATTGACTATTTGCCAAATTCACATGTTTGTACCACTTTGTATTAACAAAAATAAAATTTTGTAAGAAAATATTTTCCCTAAGCATAATAATAAGAAATCATCCTTCTTACTACATGATCATCTGAAATAAACATCCTTGTTTGGTTCCTTATTTTCATCCTTATGTCATGATTTAGCAAGATACAAAATAATTTTCTTGGCACATTAATTCCCAGGGAAATATATATGTACATTGTTTACAAAAAAAGAACTACAATATATTTCTTGACCACTTAAAAATATTCAGGATAACCTCTTTTCTTTGTACACACTAACACTATGTAAGTAACAACAAATTGTCTACATATATATTTGCATACCTTTATAAATATAACCACATAGGGTGACTGCATATCTCCTTTTTATATGACGTTCATATGCCAAGGAACAAGTTTACTTCTAATAACACATATTAGTATTACACTCAATATCTCATAAAATCCATATATCAAAATGAAATAGATTGTCAAGGTATCCATGCGTATAACGTATAGCTCTATCTCATAAATCTCAATCACATTAAAGTATAACTTTTATAAAAACCACTCAATGTATCCTAACATCCATAGTAAGGATCACTAGAATAAGAAACGAAATCATGCATTTTCATCATAAGCATCCTATGAACTACTTAGAATACACATGTATACCTTTTAAGTAACTGTAAACATTATCCTTTTGTTAAATTGACAAGAAAGGGTACAAGCATGTTCCAATGTCACACATTAGTTTTATAATCACTTATCCTGTACAATCACATACCATAATTAAACAAGGAGGCTGCTACCAATTATTCTCCTTTATAACCTGGCAAGTTCTCAGTTATAGAAAACCTCGCACTAGTAGAATGTCCAAGTAAACCAATTAAGTAATTCCTTTGTTTGAAAATAATTTAGATACCTTAGTCTAGCAAGGTTATACTTCTTTTGGATTATTAGTTGTTCCTATGTAACAAACCTATAATTCGTAGTTAGTACCCCTGTAATGTAATAGAATTGGTATTAACGAAAAATCTTAACATAAACATAACTATGCTTCCATCATAACTAAAAAAAATATTAAATACATCGGCTATATCCATATTCATGTTGACTCCTTTAATCAAAACTTAATGGATCTTCTAACAAATCCAAGTAATTGCTTAGATTATCCATCTGAATCTCATCTTTGGCAATCCTGAAGATTAGGTCAATCAAATTCAATTAGTTATATAAAGTCAACAAAATGTATCAACTGTACTCCCTCAAATAAAATGATTGTTGAAACTGAAAGGTACCCACTCTCAAGAATAACAAGAAACGTAGAGAAAGGTAATAAACATTTTAATTCGAACTACCAAGTCAACAGATTTAGGAGAGTTCCTTAGTTTAGCATATGAACATTACCTTTAAACATTCACAACTAGGATGAATTTACAAGAACCTAATTCATAAATCCATAACTCCAATAGTTTAACTTTTTCAATAGTTTTAACGATTACTTTATTGTCCTTCAATGAAACCAATTGTAGAGTACGAGGAGATATTCATTGACTAGTATGTACCCATAAAAGATAATTTAGATATATAATGAAACATATACAATGCTCACATATAGACAATGTTATTCCATTATAATGCTTCAATAAATGGAACATACTGACTTGCAATTCAAATACGACTTGTCGGTTACCTCTTATCGATCCTTGGAAATGAAATTTTATGCTTGCATCTTATAGATGGAGTCCCTTTGCTTGTTCAACTAAATTATATTTGTTTCCTCTGACTGAGCCCAAATAATCCCAGGTGTTTGTAACCTGTGCTCTAATACCATATGTAACATACCCCAAATACCTGAATAGAATCTCTAGGTGGGAAGTATAAAATTTCTTCTTCTATATACTTTTAAATACACCAAATAAGTTTAGAATCATTATTTACTTAAAACATAACCATTCTTTCGAGATTAAGAATCTAAAACACAATCACCTAATGCTAATCTACTTAAACAATTCTTATTGAAATTTTAATAAGGTACAACTGTTACATTAGTCACAAGACTATCTTTTGTGACTATCTTTTGAATGAGATAATGATTTACACATTTACCTTGTCTTTCGGGAGTTATCCAAATGTCTTTTCACCCTTGCGACACAACTTCTGTAGCCACCACTTAAAGTCATGCAACCTCAACATATATGTTAGTACTATATTTTAGACTACAAATTCAAGAGCATAAGTTTCATAAAACAAGATAATTTAAATACATAAACAAAGCTAACTGTTAAAGATACTTCTTTTATCTTGGGAGACTGAAAGCATGTATATGACTTTCCTCGCAACCATAGAATTTATTAGACCTATCACTTGGTCTTGTAAGAAACAACAAGCTCTTTCTCTTTCTTCAGCAGAAGCAGAATATCAAGTCATGGTTAATGCCAATCAGGAAGCTTTATGGCTTTGACAGATCCTATCAGAGTTTGGATTCGAACAGCAGTAACCTACTCCACTTTGGTGTGACAATCAAAGTGTCATCAAGCTTGCCAAAGATCCAGTTCTACATCAACTCATCAAACACATTGAGCTACATATGCACTTCATAAAAAATATTGTTCATGATTGTGTTCTTGAAGTGCTCTACTACCCTATAAATGATCAAGTTGCAGACATATTCACCAAATCTCTTACAAAAGGAAAGTTTTCTAAAATTCGATCTAAGTTAGGAATTCAGGAACTTGTCATTAAGGGGGTATAGGCTCTAATGTCTCCTTCCTTCTCCTAATAGTGTCACTTTTGTAAATCCTTCAATCTTATCCCAAGTTGTTCTTAAGGGGGGATGTTAGGATATTTAGACACTCAGGAGTTAGTTAAAATCAACTTGTGTAATATATCTATTAGGTAAAGTGTGTTTCTTTAGTATGCATTAGTATACATTTGTAAATATTCTAATCTGATGGTCACGATATGTTCTAGACATAAAGTGATATGACGGTTCAACTTCTCTTAGATCATACCTACCATTGATCCGTGGCTTAACATCATATTGGTCCATGATCTCTATTTAAAGAGCATGAAGGGTCCTTGGCTAGTTGATCGATTATGAGAAGCTCATTTGTAATTTTCTTTCTTTTGCATAATAAATTGCTCCAAGTAGCTATTTGGCTGGGGTCATGGACTGTTTCCCTCTTGAGGGTTTTCCACATCAAAACATCAGTGTGTTGATCTATGATCTGTTTGTATGAGTGGATGCTCTAGGTGTCTAGACATAAAGTGATCCAATGGTTCAACTTCTCTTAGATCATACCTACCATTGATCCATGGCTTAACACCCAATTTCTCCATGATCTCTATTTAAAGAGCATGGAGGGTCCTTGGCTAGTTGATCAATTATGAGAAGCTCATTTGTAAGTTTCTTTCTTTTGCATAATAAATTGTTCCAAGTAACTATTTTGCTGGGGCCGTGGACTGTTTCCCTCTCGAGGGTTTTAACCACGTCAAAACATCGGTGTGTTGATCTGTGATCTGTTTGTGTGAGTGGTAGCTCTAGGTGTTTGGTCTTTTGGGAGTACCCTTTGTACTCAAACATTTCCTTCCTAGAGTCATTGTTGAAGAAATCCAAGAAAGTAGAAAGGAGCCAGTACTGGGAAAGCGACAGCCACTGTTGAGCGTTTGTTGTTGGATTGTGGAGGTTAGTCATCTATATGCAGAGGTGAAGTTTTAGAAATAATGGATATGATTGCACCCACATGAAGGAAGAGGTTATTGATGACTGAACACGGAGAAGGGGGTCGCTAACTGCATGTGGAGAAGGGGTTCGCAAGCTGCCATCATGGAAATTGTTGGAGAGGCACGTGGAGTGCCTACATGTAGACCGTGATTGTTGTTGCAGTGCTATTTTTGTTAACCCATGGCCTAGTGGAAGGAAGAGTCCACATGGAAGAGTTGTTTCACATGGTGGAAGAAGAGCCCATGTAGAAGAGCTCATTGTTGGAGTATGATGCTTGCTACTGCTGCTTGTGAGCCCTTGCTCATTGCTGGACGTGAAGAGAGTTGGTCGTTGTTGGTGGAGTGAAGTAGTTTCTAGAGAGGAGAATTTCGATGGAGAGCTCAGTCGTGCATGGAGAAGGGTTCAAGTCGTGCGTGAAGAAGAGGCCAACATTGTCGTTGCTAGATAGGCTCGCATGTGGAGAAGAGGGGAGGCATGAGTTGTTATCAGAGGATCATGAGAGATTAGAGGTGAGTCGTCTGGGTAGAAGTAAATCCAAAACTGCTTGAGATAAGCCGTGGTAAAGAAGAAAACATGTGCTATTATATATATATATATTAAAAAAATCAAGCCATGACTGCAATTTCTTGTTCGAGAGAATATACTACTTTTTGTTTGGGAGTTTTTTGTTTAGAAAATATATATATTTAAAAAAAAATCACAACAATGTCTAGCACAAAGTTTGAAATTGAAAACTTTAATGGTAAAAATAATTTTAAACTATGGAAATTAAAGATGTGGGATTTATTAGTACAACAGGGGTTATAGAAAGCCTTAGATGGTAAAAGAAAGAAACCTCTAACTATGACATATGATGAATGGGAGGAATTAGATGCCAGAGCATTTATCACAATTCGATTATGTCTTGCAAATGATGTGTTATTTAACATTATTGGAGAAGAGTCAACAACAAGCCTATGGAGCAAGCTAGAAAATATGTATATGATGTGTATATGACCAAATCTTTGACAAACAAATTTACTTCAAGCGACAATTGTACGGTATGAGAATTAAAGAAGGTATGAAGATATAAGATCATTTGAATGTTTTTAATACTCTTATTATCTAGTTGAGTAGTATGGATGTTAAAATTGATTGTGCAAATAAAGCAGTCAATCTCTTATGTACTTTACCTGAATATTGGGGTCAATTAGTTTCTTCCATTAGCCTTAGTACAATTAATACCTTATAATTTGACAATGTGGTTGGATCATTATTGTATGAGAAATTAAGGAATAAATCTAGTCTTGAACCCTCTTTGCCAGAAGCTTTGGTTGTTAGAGGTCGTCCAAAGAGAAAGGAGAAAATTCAAGAGGTACTCCCATGTCTAAATCAAAGGGAAAAAAGATCAAACTAAAATGTTGGTACTGTAACGATACTAGTCATCTCAAGAAGAACTATCGGAAAATACAAGAATCCAAGAAATATGATTCCAAATCAGAGGAAAATATAGTTAAGTCTTATGATTCAAATATGATCAATGAGGTTTTTTCCATTTGTAATGTTTTTGAATATAATGAAGAATGTCTATTCGATTCTGGTGCTTCACACCATATATGTCCTCATAAATATTGGTTTGCTTCCTATCAAATAGTTAATGATGAAATAGTTCTTTTAGGACACAATCAATCATGTAATACTGTTAGGGTTGGAAGTGTTAAAATTAAAATGTTTGATGGATTTATAAGAACACTTACAGATGTTAGAAATGTATTACACATAAATCTCATCACCATCATGTGTTGAGGCCCAAAACATCATAAGTTTCCCTCAAATCCCAAATTGTGAAGTTGGACATTGGCCTAGACTCCTATTTTCATATTTGAATCCAGCACCGCCTTTTCCCTTAATGAAAAAGGAGTTACCTTCTTCAATAACACCCATTATCTCTTGACAGTAAGTAGTGCCACCGCTTTTACCCATTGATCAAGGAGTGGTTCCACCTGGGAAACGCTCTGTCTACATGGAATAGAAGTGGTGCTCGAGTTAAAAAGTGAAAAAGAGAATATTCATGGAGCTTCTCGAAGGAAGAATTCGTGGCACCCTCATCCCTACTCTTGTGGACCACCTGGACTCAAGATCCTTCCTTTGTGGATCTCCCCTCCACTGCACCCACCATTTTTTCAAGCATCCCTATCCTCCCAAGGCTAATAAAACGTGGCTCATACCCCATGGTTGAGAAAGAGAGAAAGTTTATGATGTTGCACTGAGGTTCTGGCCAAATCTAGGGTGAGCATAGAAGGAGCAAGTTGGAGCTTTTGAGGACAAGTCATGGCATGTGAAGGAGCATCACAATAATAAGGCAATGGTTGTAATATTTCTTCTTCATTATTAATGCAAATTTTGTTCCTTTCCCGTAAAATGTATTAAGTTGCAATCATTCATTTTACTATTGGATACCTTAGTCACTAATATAGATCTGTAGAATATATTTTGGTACCTTTGATATTCCTTGTTTGTTGATGTGTTTGTGTAGGTACATCCATGGATACTCATCACCATAGGAGACAACTACATCACACTACATAATAGCCAAAGGATTCATTCCAGATATCTATCAGCTCTAGGGGAAGTCTTCCATCTCTGTTACCACTCATTTGTTCTAGGTCTGAACCATTCAGGCCTAGAGGAACAAATCTTGTCCGCAAAAGGTGCAATATTCCTAGCAACAAATCTGGAGACAATACTGGGGAAGAGCATTCAACACATCTGATATTCCTTGGTTTTCATACTGTTGTATGAAATCCAAACTCCAACCTTTTAGTGATTAGATCCACTAGATTTTCTAGTGAGATCTTGGTTCAGTATGACCAGATCTACTTGAATCTGAGGCACATCTAATTTTTGTAATTAATTTTCCTGTTAATTTTATGATTTGATGCCAGTGTTTCAACACCTAACTTTCTCTATTTTTCCATTCTTTTTTTTTTCATCTACAACAGTCACCACACATGCATAGAGGACAATAGGTGGTGCCACCACGTTTTCTCAGTAGTCACTAAGCGGTGCCACTTCTCTAACATAGTGTACAAAAGGCGGTGCCCAGGTGGTAACTCCCTATCACCAACCCTCTTCAAGTGGTTCCATGTAGGGTTTTCACACCCCTGTGATTTCAAATCTTAGTTAATTTTTCTTTCTGTCCTGTGTGTTTTTTGGGATTCATGCTTGAGATCTGGACTGTTGAATTTAAAGTCTGAAAGTGGTAAATGCTTACTTTGCTTTAGTTCAAAGAGCTAGGTTACATTCATCTGTTTAGTTGCTTGTATGCTTGGTTTTGATTTTCAAAAGGAGTGTTTGGAAGTCAATAGGGTTAGATCTCTTTTTACTATTTGATTAAACTAAAAAGGAAGCTTTGCTTTTTGTCTTTTACTTTTGTTCTTCGTGATTTTATGCAAAGACTGCTTTTTGCTTTTGATTTAATGAATTTTTTTGAGATTTGATCATAATTGTGTTTAAGGACGAATCATTGGACCTCTGATTAGCTTCACAAGCTTTCAGATATCCACGCTTCTTCTTTCTCGTTTACATGTTCTTGTTTATTCAAAAATAAATATATCATAGTTATAAGATGGATCTTTTCATTTTTTGAAGAATATTGAAAAAGTGCTTAGTGTGCTTTTTAGTGTTAGTGTCTTTCTTTATTAGGAAAAGAGATCTCGCTTCATTCTTGCTTTCAGATATCAGTATAGAAGTGTGTTTATTCTTTGCATTGTTGAAAAAAATTAAGGTTCAGTGTGACTGTTTGGGAAATTTTTTGTTTTGAAATAGAATTGAAATACTCTCTCCTTCCCATAAGTAGGGCATACTTAGAATGGTAAAGTGAATATTTGCATCCCATACAACATGGTTTTACTTTTCTGTACACACTTCATGCATTCACCTAACCGTTCAAGACAAAACTAATGGTAGCTATAGGTTAAAAATTTTAGTAACGTGAGTGATAATATAGAGACGTGTTCCGACGTCTTTAAACATAGGAGCTGTCATTCATTTTCATGCACTACATCCTGGGAGCTGTGTGGTTCTTCCATGTACCATCGGTATATCGAATGGCCTTTCATGTACCCTTGAGGTATATCGAAAGCTACTTCACGTACTCGATTGTATATCAAAAGGCCCCTTTTGAATGGTTGTGAATTAGACAACACTAACAAGGATTTGAGCTCCCATAGAACTTGTGTATATCGGGAGAACCTTCTAGGATTCCCTAAACTGTTTGAGAAAAACCCTTTTGGCCATCTTGTTGGTGCAATACACCAAGAACAACAATCGGGGAGATTACTACACACGTCTTGTCCAGGTAGTCAGGTATTCAGGAAAGGGTATGGTCCCAATCCTCCTTGTCGTGTTTTACTGTTGGAACCTGCGGTACATAGTGAGTTGAAAAAACTTGACAGTCCTAGTGAGGAATTGAATTTTATCAGCCCCTCTTCTCACCTAAGTTTTCTTGTGGAATTTAACTTGTGTATGAGAGGTTTTGTGTGTTTTTTCTAGTTTTCAAACCCTAGGTTAGGAATTTTAGTGACAAAAAATATGGTGAGTTTCCTTTGAGATGATCTAGAAGAGTTCACGGCTTGCCACCTAACCTTCCTCCTATTGTAGGAGAAATACCTATGGAAGCCACAAACCAAGGAGCCACAATTGTTTCTCATGTGGAAGAGAATCCAACTATGGAAGTGGGGGAATAATTCACTACATATGATAACCCCTTGGTCAAGTAGCCTCCTATGGTTGATACTGCCTTCATTTTCCAAAGGAAGGTCATGTTGGTTCATCAAATTGGGTTGATCGCCCGTTTGATGATACTGAGGAGACAAAATATGTCCCTAGTGCTCCTTTTTGGAGAACCTCTATGGGTCAAGCAATTTTTGAATTTGGGGTTACTAGATCATCCTTTTATAACCCTCCATTGAATGAGGATATGTATAGAAGGCTCCATCCAACTATGGATCGTTTACATAATTTTTAGGAGCACCTGGTGAATGTCATTGCTTCTCCCTCTCCTCATCGAGAGCCTATGTCGACTCTTTTACCCAATATTTCAGATTCAACCCATCCCGGATACCATTCACTCTCAACATATCTAGAAAATCCTAGCTTGATAATGTTGGTTCAAGGATCAATAGTTCCTAATCCAGGTTAATCTTCCAACCATCTTACTACAGTTCAAAATTTTTGGTCTTCTTTTGGCTCTACCATATTTTCTACCATTGAGGGAAACCTCTAACTCAAGTTGCATAAGTAGTTAGTGGAGACACATCCAGTATAAGACAGACCCCTGCTATAGGACAGTCAGTAGTTGTAGTCCCTCCCACAAAAACCAAAGCGGTTACTCCCCCTTCTAGTATGGGCCAACCCTTAGGGGTACAACCCGTTGTTAATCAACCTTCTTGGGGATATACTCACTCAGGAAATCTACCATCTGTAAGTAATATGAAATTTCAACCTACGTATACAGGAATGGTATATCCTGATATGTAGAAATTGAGGCCAGCAGTAGATTAATTTTACCCACAACAATTATCAATTGATCATGCAAAATTGCTAACAATGGAGACTGAATATGGAGCTGTAACACAAAATTATATTAACTGAGTGTACAATAGCCAACCCTGTAATATCATAGGCTACTGAATAAATAGAATACATGAAGAAATTGAATGCATGAGGAAGCATCCAAATATAGCATAAAGCAGGCTTACCAAAAATAAGCAAATCCCCCATAGGTGTAAAAGTTGGATCCCAAATCTGTCATGGAGCTCACGAATTGGAAAAAAGGCATAGGCAAGCTAAAGAGTGGTGGAATGGTAGCTTATAAATGCTTTTTCATGGAGAAAAGAGAGGAGGATGTGTAGGACAAAAAACAAGTTCACCTCACCTAGTCTAGCTTTCCCATGTGCCTTAAAACACTGAAAAAGCAGGCAATAAAGCAGAAAAAGAAAATAGGCGCCTAGCAGGCCAGGAATAAAGTAGATTTGATTCCTAAGGCTTTCCCAAGTGCTACATGTGTCATATATGGCAAGTTTTTCCTCTATGGATAGGCAATTAGAAACTTGCACAAGGTGGGACACACGAACTAGGCAAATAAGACAAAAATAAATGAATTAATGTCTAAGTGGGTAAACTATGGGTTGATTATTCTAACACCCCCCCTTAAGCCTGCCTTTATGATTAATAAATCAAAAATATATAGGGCCTAGCAACAAGGCTTAGTCACCCTTTACATACTGCATGTCCAAATAAACAAGGAAAGAGGCAAAACCAACTTGGGACAATCCTCCCTTAAACATGGACTGTAAAACAAAATTGTAGAATCTTGTCTCCACTCATGCCTTTACAGCATGATCAGCAGCAGTGATTTGAGATTGCTGAAGGTCTTCTCACAAAATTCTTTGGTGAAGATATCAGCTACTTGTTCTGAAGATGAACAGAAGAGTAGGTGAATGGTGCCATCATGCACAAGCTCTCTGATGTAGTGCATGTGAATCTCAATGTGTCTAGTTCTCTGCTTCTGAACTGGATATTTGTAGATTCGAATGGTACTCTGGTTATCACAGTAGATGGTAGTTGAGTACTCAGGTTCAAAACCACACTCTCCAAGTAAACACTGCAACCATAAACACTGAGTTGCTGCATTAACAACTCCTCTGTACTCAACTTTTGTAGATGAGAGTGCAATGGCACTCTGTTTCTTGCTTGACCAGCTGATTGGCCCTTCTACAATCATGAACACATATCCTGAAGTGGAATTTATGTCTGTGCTATCACCTGCCCAATCACTATCAGTAAATCCAATCAAATCAAGATAAGATTTTGCCTTATAGAGGATCCCATGTGTCCTTGAGTTAAGGATCCTTTTGGCTGCTTTCCAATGGATCTCATGAGGCTGATCCATGAACCTAGAAGCCACACTTACTGCATAACAAATATCAGGTCGAGTATGTGTCAGATACAATAAACATCCAATCAATTGCCTATACAGTGTATTGTTTACCATCGGTGGAGAATCATCTTCCTCCAGCTTCACTCCTGAAAGGAAAGGAGTTTTGCTTGCTTTGCAGTCTTGAATTCTGAATTTGATCAGCAAATCCAAGGCATAATTGGACTGGTGCACCTTTATTCCAACTTTGGTTTGAGCAATCTCAAGCCCCAAAAATTGACTTAAGAGCCCCAAATATGTCATGGAGAAGGCTTGGTTCATAGCTCCTTTTAAGGAAGCAATCTCAGCTTGTGAGATTCCTGTAATGAGGAGGTCATCAACATATAACACAATGATCATTAATAAACCATTAAAAGACTTCAAATAGAAATTTGGATCTGATTTGCACCGAACAAAATTCAGAGATAGCAAGAAGCTATCTATCTTGGCATACCAAGCCCTGGGGGCTTGCTTTAGCCCATACAATGACTTTCTCAACCTGCACACAAGAGAAGGGTTAATAGAAAAACCTTGAGGCTGCTGCATATATATATCCTTAGTGAGATCTCCATTCAGGAAGGCACATTTTACATCCATATGATGTACCTCCCATTGCCTTGAGGCTGCAATGGCTAGAGCTAGCCTGATGGAATCCATCTTTGCCATTGGGGCAAAGGTCTCATTGTAATCGATGCCATGAACCTGTGAGTAGCCTTTAGCTACCAATATAGCCTTGTACTTTAGTGGTGAACCATCAGCAGCAAACTTGGTCTTATAGACCCACTTACACTGGACTAACTTTCTTCCTGGAGGAACATCCACTAGCTCCCATGTGTTGCTCTTCTGGAGTGAGCTGAACTCCTCCTTCATGGAAGCTTGCCATCTTGGATCTCCTGCTGCTTCTTCATATGTTTGAGGATCAGACTCCACCATCAAATACCATTTTTCAGAAAACATAGGATCCTTCATGCACAGACCACTCTCAAATTGAGATTTAGTCTTCCTTGGGTCATTGGGATCCCCAACTAGCTCACCTGCTGCAAGTAGTGTCTTGGCTGCCCATTTTGGCCTTGTGGGGCTGTTAGGGTCTGCAATAAACTCATCTCCATCAGAAAAATCAGAATCAGCATGTTCAACAAACTCTTTACTTACTTCTTGAGGTTCAGGTGGTGAAGAGGCTTCACCAACTTCGACTTCTGCAAGGGGTTCTTCTTCAAATTGAACACACCTTTCAATGAAGGATTTGTTTGTGCTCAAATTTATCAACTTGTACCCTTTTGAATCTTCAAAGTATCCAACAAAAAGACACTCTTGTCTTTGGGGCTGCAAATCCTTCCTCTTCTCTATTGGAATCCTAGCCCAAGCCTTTGAGACAAAAATCCTGAAATGGGTCACATCTGGCTTGTGCCCAATCCATGCTTCGAAGGGAGTCATGCCATCAAGCTATTTGTGAGGCACCCTATTCTGGATATAGGCTGCACAGTTGATAGCTTCGGCCCAGTACTTTGGTG
>LPNX011176519.1:204047-216193 GCA_001517045.1 Pseudotsuga menziesii
TTTCAGTGTATACATCATGTAGAATGTCTAATGGTGCTCATGATAGCACATGATAGCCCTAGATACCCTCCGTAGCAGGCGGTTGAATCGACCTGACACTCCAGTTGTGTGTCTCAGGTACCTCATAGGGAGGTCATCTATAGCAGCATCTAGAATGTCTAGAGTAAATCGACTGAGGTTTTCCTCCATATCGGTTAACTTGTCGTCTCTTCTATGTACAAATCCTGAGCCCCTGCTCACTTTTCCATCGAGGAATATCCCCTGGGTCATGCATCTCCAACATCTGCATGAAAACATCAGGTTTTGTCATCATTTATAAAAATTATAAAACATGAAAATACAAAAAATAATCAACATCTTGAGCACGTTTCTTACCAATATCGCTCCATTTGGCATCTGCTGGTAAAGGTAGATTTGGATGTCCTCGAAAGTCGGTCCTAGCATAAGCATAATCCTCAATCATGAGGATCTAGTGATCCAACCAACGGAAAAAGGGGTTGCAGTACTTGACCTTGGATCTGCCACCTCCAATGTGGGCCATGATCTCTACCCACTACAACATACAGGGGTCCTGAGATCTCAGCTCGGTGAAAACCACCTATAGCCTCAAGAAAGGTACATGCTCAAAAGAGAAACATGCCAGGATAGTCCCATAACCAAACTGCTTTAGTACACCCTGCTGACACTTCGTCAGCTGATCTTTGAATACACTAACCAATGCCTCGGCCTAGTTAAAAACTGTGGGTTCCATGGCCTCTAGGGAATAGAGCATGTGTGCCCGAGAAGCTTGATGAGCCCCTTGGCTCCCAACAACCCTTTGCATACTGAAGACTACTATCTGTAGAGGGAATTCCATCACTTCCTTGATGGGTATCTTTTTCTCCGACATCTTAGTGCATGGGAAACAATGGTGAACTATGAGTTCTTATGTTTTAATGTCTCCCCCTCAAGAACCTATCAAAGATATTGGCGCTCCACACTTAGATAATCCGGTCAAAAATTAAATATCTTCCACCTCCACTATAAGAATGTGGGCCCCCACCTCAAAATGTTGTTGTTTCGGGTTCCACATTCACAAAATGTACTCCAGTAGTTTAACATGAGATATCATACTGGGATCCTGGAATAATTTCAAAAGGACACAACCACGTAGTGCAGTTATGGAAGCCATATCATCCCCAGCTCTGGAATCATCGCCCTCATGTTGTCTCTCTTTCCATACCACCATTTTCGCCAAGATGACCTGTCAAAAACAACAAATCAAGTATTTAGACACATAATCAACCTCTGGAAATGCTTACAAATCATTATTTTGGCTAGGGCATCCATATTTTGGGCATGCTTTGTGGCACCGCTTCTGTCTCCTTGAGACAGAGTGATGCCACCACCTATGCAGGCATAAAAAATGTGGTTTTCCACAGGCACAACTTTTCCCACAAAGGAGAAGCGCGCTACTTGGGAAACGTTTTTTACCTTTGGGTAAAAAATCCCCAAAACTCAATGAAAATTCTTGGAAAGAAAAAATTGCAACCATGAAAATGATGAGAAAGGTTTTAGCTCCTACCTGAGACTGTCGGATCAGAAAACAAACGAGTAATGGCTACAGAATCTCCAACTGAAATATGCACACAAATGCTCCAAGTGGCTCTCCAAGCCTGGTAAATGGTAAAATGGAATGTTTTTACTATTCATTTGAATTTTATAAGTGATTTTTTGGGGTTTTAATGCATTATTTTAATATTTTTAATTATTTCATTAAAAATTCGCTTTTCTATAGTTATAAAATCAATTTTAATATTTGGAAAGATAATAGTCTTTTAAAAAGTTTTTGCAGGGATGAAATTGAATAGTATTGACTATGGGTGAGTTTTCTTTTTCTTTTTCATAATTCCATAAAAGGGAAAAAGTCGTCGAGCACTAATTTCGACACATCGATCATGCTCTTTAAATCTAGTATCAAAGTTCCGAGTCGTTTTCGCTTCTTTTCAGGCTCGTTAAACCCACTCATCGCGAAAATAAACCCTAATGGAGTATTCTTTAAACTCTTCTCAGACTCCTTAAATGTGAAAATATTGTTGAGTGAACTTGTATTCTTCACGCTATTAAAAGTACTTGAAGAGTCATCTTTCCAATGGTAGTTTACCCCTTTTTTGGTTCGGATTAACTAGTTACGAAAAAGGAGCACTCTAGCCAATCATGACTAGAAGAGTTCTCTCGGTTATTATTTTATACCTTTTTGAGCCCTAGAGACTAAATTGTATGAAAAAGGACCCTTTGGAGTCTTGTTTAATTTCATTCAGACTCTCTAAACATGAACGATATCGAGTTAACTTTCAATGGCCTCGTTAAACTAAACACTGAGAGATCCTCTTTTGGGAACGAACCCCTCCTTTCTTAGGTTCATGAAATATATGAGGATGGAATTATCTTAGGATAAGCTACAACAAGTGTTTGTTACCCTCTTTAGACTCGTAAAAATGAAAAGAGGTACTCATCAATCATGATGGGGAAATTAAGGGAAGGGAACTATTTCATTTTGCGAATAAATGATAGTTAGTAGTCACCTTTGAACATGGAACTTGTCTGCATTTCATTTAGTCAATTGTGTATTCCGCTTGCTTACAATTAGTCGATCCAATTTCATGAGTCATGTCACTCCTTTGAGTGTTTCAAATAATTCATCATTGACCATCGCATTATGTCATGGTATCCATCTGGTCTAATTCAATGTTGCCAAGTCTTCGGCCGTGCAACCCGATGTTCAAAGGGAATTCAAATTGAAAGTTTACCTCTGCAGTTAAAAAAACATTTGTGTCAGTACCTTTTGAGTTTGTCCTATAATTACAACATACTCAAAATTCCAGAACTTTGTTCTGAGTTTCATGTCGTCTATGTAGGATTCATCATGGCACTCCTTCGACGATGTTATTCCTGTCGACATCAGATCATCATCCAGGAATTAGTCTTAGAAAGAAAAAATATAGTACCTTGAGATCTGTATGCATTAATGACATATTCTTTCACTCTTGACATAGGTTCACATCATTGACCTTTGATCGAAAGATTCGGCTAAGTGTTTGACATCAAATCATCTAATCACACTCAGGAGATTGTACTAGGATATCTTGGGAATCATTGAAATCAATGGTGATCTCCCTCACACTTGTTAATGGTTCTCATCGTTGACTGGTAATCAAGTGGTTTCTACCATGTTCAACATTAAGACATTGTAATCACATGGATAGAATCGTACTTTGTGGAATACAAGACGAAGACCCTAGGTATTTGTTAAGTGATCATTTTCTTTCCTCGGGTTGCGATGGAGTATTTTGTATAAGTCCTAGCATGGATCCCCATTTGTATGGTTTTGGATGTGCTCAAATTTGTGTCCATTTGACATAGATCTACATTGTATTTCTAATAGCCATGTCCAAGTTTGAGTCTTCTTCGCATGGATCTATGTTGTATTCTAGTAGCCATGTTTATTCATTTCCCTCATGGATCTATCTTGTATTGGTATATAGCCATGATGAGGAATCATTTGGACATGAGTCAAAAGGTATTGATGTATTGCAGAATCCTGGTTGATGATGATCTTCGATCAAGTGATTTCTTGCCTCAAAGTGATAACTTGCTCTTTTAAAGCTCTCTCCTATCGTATCACTCTAGCCTCATGCTTTTGGGGGGATTTTGTTAGACATAAATATCATCACCATCATGTGTTGAGGCCCAAAACATCAAAAGTTTCCCTCAAATCCCAAATTGTGAAGTTGAACATTGGCCCAAACTCCTATTTTCATATTTGATTCCAGCACCTCCTTTTCCCTTAATGCAAAAGGTGTTACCTTCTTCAGTAAATCCCATTGTCTCTTAATAGTAAGCGGTGCTACCGCTTTTACCCCTTGATTAAGGAGCGATTCCACCTGGGTAACGCTCTATCTACATGGAATAGAAGTGATGCTTGAGTTAAAAAGTAAAAAATAGAAGATTCATGAATCTTCTCGAAGGAAGACTTCGTGGCACCATCATCCCTACTCCTATGGACCACCTTGACTCAAGATCCTTCCTTTGTGGATCTCTCCTCCACCTCAACCACCATTTTCTCAACCATCCCTATCCTCCCAAGGCCTATAAAACCTGGCTCATACCCCATGGTTGAGAAAAAGAGAAAGGTTATGCTGCTACACTAAGGTTCTGGCCAAATCTAGGGTGAGCATAGAAAGAGCAAGTTGGAGCTTTTGAGGACAATTCATGGCATGTGAAGGAGCATCACAACACTAAGGAAATGGTTGTAAGATTTTTTCTTCATTATTAATGCAAAGTTGGTTCCTTTCCCATAAAATGTATTATGTTGCAAGCATTAATTTTACTATTGGATTCCTTAGTCACTAATATAGATCTATAGAATATATTTTGGTACCTTTAATCTTGATTGTTTGTTGATGTGTTTGTGCAAGTACATCTGTGGAGACTCATCACCATAGGAGACAACTACATCACACTACAGAATAGCCAAAGGATTCATTCCAGATATTTATCAGCTCTACGAGAAGTCTTCCATCTCTGTTATCATTCATTTGTTCTAGATCTGAACCATTCAGGCCTAGAGGAACAACTCTTGTCCTCAAGAGGTGCGATATTCCTAGAAACAACATGTTCCTGAATTAAAAGAAAAAAATAATTTCTTTGGGAGTGTTTGATTCTTGTGGTCATAAGTTTACATGTTTAAGTGGAATTCTAAAAGTATCTAAGGGAGCTTTAGTGGTCATGAAGGAAAAAAAAATAGGAAACCTTTACAAACTAGTTGGAAGAACTCAAGTTAATGATATAACATTGGTATCTAAAGAGGAGTCAAGATCCACTCAATTATGGAAAAACGGCTTGAACAAATGAGTAAGAAAGGACTTTAGGTATTAATGAATTGTAAATTGCTTCCAAATTTGAAAACTATGAATTTGATATTTTGTAGACATTGTATATTTGGAAAGTGGTGTAGACAAAAATTCAAAGCAGGTAGTCATGTTAGTAAAGGCGTTTTACATTCATTCTGATCTATGGGGTCCATCTCCTACCATTCTCTATGGGGGAGAAACATATTATGTATTATGTGTAGATGATTTTTCTAGAAAGGTTTGGGTCTATGTCCTAAAAATAAAAGATGACATGTTTAACACGTTTAAACAATTTAGAGTTATGGTGGAAAAAATAACTGACATGACAATCAAGTGTTTAAGGATGGATAATGGAGGTGAGTTTACTTATTTAGAGTTGAAAAGTATTGCAAAGAATAAGGGATCATAATACATAAAACATATGTATACACTCCTCATCAAAATGGTGTTACAAAGCACATGAATAGGACTCTTCTAGAGAGAGCAAGGAGCATGCTCAATAATGCTAATTTAGGGAAAGAGTTGTGGGAAAAAGCAATTTATGATCAATGGCAATATATTGTAAAATTTTGGAAGAGGTATGGACTGGTCATCCCTGTGATTATTCGAATTTGAAAATATTTGGTTGTGAAGCTAATGCACTTACTCCTAAAAATTAGTGTTCTAAGTTAGACCCTAGATCAAAGACGTGCATTTTGTTGGATATGACTATGAGACAAAAGGATATAGATTGTGGAATCATCATTAGCACTGATGTAATTTATGATGAATCGTCTCTGATTAAATCTGAGAATGTAAGGGTTGATGTGGAATAGGAACAAGTAATATCAAAACAACTAGTTCAGCTAGAGAACCAATCCTCTCATGACTCAATGAAACAAGAAGAATTTTCTGGTGAGAGAGAAGCCATAGAAGATGAAGAAATTCAAGAAAATGTGGAAACCCCACAACCTACACTAAGAAGATCAATAAGGGAGAAAAATACTCCTAAGAGGTATACTAATTTTGTTTCGTCTGCTTTATTAATGATGATGGATAACCTTCTTTTTTTCAGGAAGCCATTAATTGTGTTGACAATGCTAAGTGGAATATGGAAATGAAAGAAGAAATGGATTCTTTAGAGAAAAACAAGACATGGGAATTGGTTGAACTCCCCAAAGATAGAAAAATTGTTGGATGTAAGTTGGTATTCAAGTTGAAAAAAGGAGTTGATGGTAAGGTTGAAAGATACAAAGATAGATTGATTGCAAAAGGGTACTCTTATATGAAAGGTATTGACTATCATGAGATTTTTTCACCAGGGGTCAAGCTTGTATCTATTTGTATTTTCTTAGTGCTAGTTGCATTGCTTGATTTGGAGTTAGAACAAATAGATGTTAAAACAACTTTCTTACATGGAGAATTAGATGAGGAGATTTATATGGAACAACCATAATGTTTTGTGCAGCATCATAAAGGTAGATTAGTTTGCAAGCTCAAGAAATCATTGTATCACCTGAAACAGTTGCCCAGACAATGGTACAAGAAGTTTGATTTTTTCATGGTGAGCCAAGGTTATACTAGAAGTGAATATCATCATTGTTTATGATTCAAAAGGTTGAATGTCGTATTCATTATCTTAGTATTTTATGTTGATGATATGCTTGTTGTGAGTAAAAGAATGGACGATATTAACAGGTTGAAGGCTTAGATGGCTAGGACTTTTGATATGAAGAATCTTGGAGCTACAAAACAAATATTGGGTATTAAAATACATAGATACATAAGAAATGGTAAGCTTACGTTGAGAAAATACTTGTAAGATTCAAAATGAATAAGGAAAAACCTATGAATGTTCCTTTGGCTTCAACCCGTGAATGTTCCTTTGGCTTCCTATTTTAATATTTCTTCAGCTTTATGTCCTAGTAGTGTTGAATAAAATGATTATATATGTCTTGTGTACCATATGCCAATGCAATATGATGTTTAATGTATGCAATGGTGTGCACTAGACCTGATATTTCACATGCAGTAGATATTGTTAGTAAATACATTGCAAATCCAAGAAAAGAACATTGGTATGCACTGAAATGGGTGCTTCGGTACCTAAGAGGCGTGAGTGACTATTGTATCACCTTTAAGAATAACAGTGATTATGTATGTGGTTTTGTTGATTCATATTTCGCAGGTGATTTGGACAAAAGAAGGTCTACTTCAGGTTGATTCAAAGCTTCAGGAAACAGTTGCTTTATCCACTACAGAGGTTGAATACATTGCTTCCTCACATGCTTGCAAAGAGGCAATTTGGCTCAGAGGTCTGCTTAGAGAGATCGGAAGGTTGCATAATAGTGTGCCTGTCTTCTGTGACAGTCAAAGTGCTATATATTTGGCTACAAATCTTGTTTATCATAGTAAGACTAAACATATTGATGTAAAGTATCATTTTGTAAGACAAGCGATTAGTGAAGGTGGAGTAGATCTGAAAAAGTTTCATACTCAAGAAAAATGTGCATATATGTTTACAAAACCAGTATTGTTAGAGTAGTTGCGATGGTGTGTATCTTCTCTTGGTTTGAAAAAAAGGTGATGAATAGTCTTGGGAAAAGTATTAGAAAATTGTGTTGTCAAGGTGGAGATTGTTAATAATGACAACTAATCTAATGTGTTTACAGGAAGTTTTCATAATGGGCATAACCAACAACGGTTTTATTCTTGTAACTTTTTCATGAAGTATATAGTTCATGGTTGGGATACGTAATGTAATTGTAGTATGAGAGACTGAAGGCATGTATTGTAATATCCTCATTCTTTATTAATGAGCTTCAATTATTTGTGTGTGTGGATGTTTCCCCTCATGGGGTTTTACCACATTACAATGTTGTTGCAATGGTGTTTTCTTGTGTTATATGTCTCTGATTTTTTAACATAACCGTACTAGAAACAAAGGTTAGAGGTAGAAAAACAACAAAATTGAAGATAAAGAAAAGTAAATACATCACCAAATACATTATTAATGCTAACATTATTTTAGAAAGAGGAATAATAAAACATTTTCTTTTCTAATCATACACCAGTCAATAAAACTCTAGAGCTTAATCTGGAGCTATTGTAATGAACGGTCACTCAGATTGAATGCAATGTTAATTGAATATCCTATTGAAGGGAAGAGAGCTTCACATTTCTCTTTAAAATATCCAAACCTTATCCACATTACATTAGAGGAAATTTCAACTCAAAATGAGCCTCCTAAAAATAATTAATAAAATAATAAAATAATATTTATTAATTTTGGAGGAAGAAAAGAAAAAAACTATTTTTTTGTTTGTATTTTTGACATATCTCCCCGTGTTTTTACTCAAATTTCGATCGGGAGAGCTCATTGGATGCAGAATTAAATTCCACATCCAACGAGTACCCACTAGGAATACTTTTGACAGACCTTGCTACCCCAAAAACAAGAAATACCTGAAAAAATGTGATGATGATGTCATAACTACAATCATAGATAAAATAATAACAAAAAACAAATCCACTCTGCTGATTGAATACTACTTGTGAATTTGGTAAGGCCGCTCTGTTAGAGTGCTCATTCCTCTTTAACGGTTTTCTTGAGCTTGAGGCGCTTCCTAACAACATCATCAACCTCGTTGTTTTCAATCTCTCGCTTGTTGGTTGGTTGTCGTACCCTTTGGAGTGTTAGTTTCTTCTTTTTGGTATAGACTACTCTGTTGCATCAAATATATAAATATTTAAATTAATATAAAAAAATAGAGTAATAGATGGGAAGTAAAGCAATTTCACTCATTTTTTTAATTCTCTCTTATTTTCTAATTATTTATTATACCACAAATTCTCCTTAAATTTATAGATGTAATAATATTTTTAAACGTATCACTATATAGTAACCCAATACCATAAATTTTCCTTATTTTGTTACTAACAAAATTTAAAAAAATAAATTGTAATTACCCACCAAAATAAATGTTCGCCACAAAAACAATCTAATATGGGAGAGATGTTCTAATGTTCCTACCTAACAAAACAATACAAAATAAAAAATTTAATATCCACAAAAAAATGGTGGCCATAAAAACAACAAAATATGTGGGAGATGTTGTAATGTTCCTACCTAACAAAATAATAAAAAATAATAAAATATTAAAAAATAAAAAATTGAATTATAAGCAAAACAAATGTTGACCTTGTCCTAAACAACACATGGTTTTATTGTACATGGTTTAAGAGGGCCGTGCAAATGGTTTTAAAACCATGTACAAGGCCTCCTAAACAACCCATGGTTTTATTGTACATGGTTTAGGAGGACATTTCAAATGGTTTTAAGACCATGTGCAACGTTGGCCTTGCACATGGATTTAAAGCCATGTATGGGCGAGATGTTGTAATGTTCGTTCCTAACAAAATAAAAAAATAATAAAAAATATTATATGTCGGCCATAAATAATATTAAAAATTAATAATAAAAATATTATGTGGACCATAAATAATATTAAATATTAATAATAAAAATATTATATGTCTACCTTAAATAAAAAGTGTATCTTTTGGTTTGAATCAAATCAATAGTTCTTTCAGTGCAATACTTAATAAGAGGTTTGCACCTTACCTCGAGAGATTTGATCCCTCTTGGCGCTTGAAGAGCCTAGGATTTGGATCTATGCTGGTTGCGCCGAGAGGCGCTCTACAGCCCAGTATGGGGGAGATCTTGTAACGTTACATAATGTTATGTCAACTATAAATAATATTGTCGATTATGAGGGAGATGTTGTAAGGTTATGTCGGCTATAAATAATATTTCTGATTATGAGGGAGATGTTGTAACGTTACTTTTTACTTGTCGATTATGATGTAGATGTTGTAACATTATGTAATGTTATGTAATGTTACTTTTTACTTAGATAGAAAGTAAAAAGTAATCTATTTAATGGTTTTGTCGGCCATTAAGTAAAAAGTAAAAAGTAATAAATAAAATTTTTAATTATCAGCCAAAATAAACCCGTAACATCAATATATAAATTAGGTTAGACACAAGAACATAAAAAGATCCTTCTTTGAGGATAGATGGACCGAATCTGGTGAGCAATACAACCTCTCTCAACAATTGCAGGCGATGATCATCTGGAACATCGAGCAACACAACAACGATGAGAGAATCGCAGAGGAAGACCTGTGGTGGTTAAGCATATTAAAAAAAACACCAGGATGAACTTTCCCACAAGAAACACAGAACACCATTATACGTCTATTGTTGCAACTCCTCACAACCTTTTGTTGGAAATCCCACTTTACCTCCATGCCCCAAGACGCTTCAAATGCTTGCGGGATAATGTAAAAGAGGTTAAACAGATTCCATGAGCGGATCTATACAAAGAACATATAGATTTTTAGATACTGTAATGGACATGTTGTCAGATCCAAATTTTACAAAATTTACTAAGTTTTACAAAGTTTTGTCTAGTTTTGAAATAGATTTGACCCACCATTCTCATTAAAAGAACTACTTGTCACAATATCAATGATCAAAACTTGTAATTCCAATACCTAATTCATTAACAAAAATTGAAAAATGGCAAAACGACAATTGCAATCCTAATCCTGTGTAATCTGTGTTGACGTAATGGTCATGCACAGGTATACAGATTCTGTAATGGACAGGTTGTCACAGTTTGTAATATACAATTGAGTTCAAGCTTATGTCAAATCATATTGCATCTTTGTAGGTGGTGCAAGTATCAATATGATCAAGATTACCTATGATTCATTGAACTGCAAAGTTGATTCTTGTAATTGCATATTCTATATAATCCATTTCCCCATTGTTAGGTCATTTTTTTGTTTTTTCATCTTTTAATACTCTTGTTTAAGTTTTGAAGCTTGGTTTTATTCATTACTCCCCAAAAATTTTGTTGATTGGAACAGATTGAATTTTCCCTTTAGCTTTCATGTTATTTGATTTCTTAGTTTTATTTTTTACAAGTTTTGGTTTTATTTCATAATCAGAGGGCTTATAGAAGGATTATATGGATTAAAAAGTCTAAAAAATAACATAAAAGTTTAATTAGGACTCCTAAACCAAGTTTAAACCTTTATCATTAGCTTAATTTTTGCAAATCATTAACCTAGACTTTCTTGTAGTGCAAGCCAAAAACAAATGCACACAGGCGCTACAAGAAAGTCATGCAAGCTAAAAGTCATCATTTCTGGTTTAGCTTTCTTCGGGATTTTCACACATAAGATGTCAATCATACTGTGTGATGGATTTGATACGTGTCTCTTGTAGATTAATCACTATGACAGGTGTGAATATCATCATGAAGGCGAATTGTGGCGGTTTCTTGCAGAGGTGATGCAATAATGATAGCAAACCATAATGACACAAAGGCGTGTTGAATTACGTTTTCCATGAAGTGCACGTAGAGCAGGTGAAGGTCGTGGTGAAAAATCAACACTTGGTAATCGAAATTTTGAAATAGAGCGAAAATTAGGGCTTTCAAGAGTGGTTGTCTAGAGTTGTCAAAGAAGTCAGAGAAGATTGGAGCATGCAATTCGACACCTAACAGTCAAGAGAACAAGATTCCAGCAGTTGGATTAGTCATTTTAACATGTAGTCTACAAACCATTACCAAGGTTCATAAATTTGGGGTTTTTTCTAAATAAATGACTAATGACAGAATTGATGACAGAGTATTAGTTTTTAAACCTAATTCATGCTAAATGATGAATTCTTAGTCAATGGGTTTAAAGTATTTATCAGTTAAATGAGAGAATTCAGATTAGGGTCTTTTGGGTTCCCCTATACATTATTGTCTGTCAGTTTATCAAAATTTGAAGACAGTCAGGCTGTGTTTTATTGATAGAAGTTGTTTGACAATATTTCAAAATGAAAAAGAGTGGTAACACTAATAGGGAAAAACCCTCATACTTAAGCTGGGTCCAAAACTTTCCAGATTGTGCACAATTGTTTGCAAAAGCAGGGTGGTTAGTGTTCTTTGAAAATATTGAAAGTTATCATTCAGAGGTTTCTTACAAGTTCATTTAATGTTTAGACAAGGATGTAGCGTCTTTTGACACCTTGAAGTTCAAACTGACCAGGGAGTTACTAGCAGAAGCAACAGGAATTCTGGATGAGGGAGAATTTTGGTTCAAAAAGGTGCCCTTCCACTAGTAGAAAATGAGAAATTAATGACTAAAAAAATGACTAAAATCAGGCTATAAACGACTATTTTTGAGTCAGTGACTAATAGTAGCAAATTACCA
>LPNX011176519.1:222118-284618 GCA_001517045.1 Pseudotsuga menziesii
CATATAATTAAGATGATCCTCATTTATTTGTAATTCAAAATCATGGGATCAAATAAAATCTTATTCTTATTTCTCCTTGTGTATTCTTGGCTAAGTGGTGCGTACCCATTTCTTTGAGAAAATTTGTGGTTTGTAAGGGTGGACTGTGATGTGGGGGCTTGTTTACTATCTTTTCAAGGCTTTTTAAAAGTGAAAGGATTCTTGGGAGGGTTACTATTTTTTCTTTGAAGTGCTCCTTGTTATGCTCAAACTAGTGGGCCAACACAGCTAGGTTGTGTAGAGTGTGATCAATAATTCTATGGCTCTATATTGCATCCCATGACCTCTATGGTTTGGGTTTCACTCTCCAAGCGCACACTGCTTCCTAGCATACTACCAATGGTTAATTGAAGGATTGCTCATGGAAAAGGTCATCCAAGTAGGTCTAGTGGTGCCATCTTGCTCTTGGGGGATGGTGGCAACTTACCATGCCAATATTGTGGCTCGTAGTGCTTGGATCGATAATCTATAACCTAGCTTGGCATCTGGTTTCCACCCCAATCCATTGTTGGTATCCCTGCATTGAATGGTAGCTAGAGTTTTAGTTGGTTAGTTACTTGTTTCAATATTTTTATGTAGCCCTGCGAGAGTGTGCCCCTTCACAATCTATCAACAATCTATGGGCATAATCTAGATTAGGTATTTGCTTAAGCTTGCACTTGTTAATGTTTACTTTTTGCAACACGCGATTTTCATAAAATGGTTTTTTAATAGGATTCAAAGGAAGCATTTTTCAAAAACAAAATAAATTCAGCACATCAACAAAGTAGAAATGATGGATGACACACCCAAAGAACCAAAACTTGATGAGGAAGTGCGGTTGACTACAGCATGGTTTGATTCGCACCTTTGGAAATAGTGGTAGACATGCATGTAGAAAGGGGGTGCCAATTAGACCTGGAAGGCAGGAGATCAGTAAAGGAGAAGAAACCAGAGCAGTAGGAGAATATCACCTTAGGCCTAAAGCAGTTTACACTCGAATCATAGAAACAATAGACAGTCCTATCTAGCCTTCAAACACAGAAATATGGCCAACATATGGATACAACCATATTTGGCTATATACATGGAAAATACATTCAATGTAACCCTGGCCATATTATAGTTGTATCTTGACCACATTGATCATATTCAATTGTATTTTGGTAGTATCATATCATATTTTGGCTGTATTTATCATATTTCAGTCATATTTTGGCCATATTTTGGAATACTCTTGTATCTCCGTCATATTTGTTTTATTCAAGTACAGAATTTTTCCATATCATATCAGATACCATTGGTATACAATAACTATGTTTCAATAACATAAACATGAGGCCTTAAAGAAAGGAAGAAAGACTATGGGCAGAAGAATAATACTAGAGAATATACCTTGTCGACTGAGACCAACTATAAACACTGGACTCAATCTTCTTGCAGCCTGAGAAACCTAATACACATGCATGCAAAGAATATCTTGGAATATAACAAGAACAAAGATTAATATCTTGGAATATAACAAGAACAAAGATTAATATATTGGAATATAGGGGTCTCGAATCTCAATTTCCCAACATAAAAAGGATTCCTTAAGATTAAGATTATCAACAAGAAACCAGACATTTTATTTATTATGAAACATAGTTACCCAGTGACAAGATGGAAAACTTGGTTAATCAAGTATGGAGAAGCTGCAAATGTGTGCAAAAGCTCAAACAGGAAGTGCCCAAGTTTTTCAACACTTTGGAATACAAAGACAGTAAAATCTGAAGTAGGAGCAGGTCCATTGGCTGTCCTGCTCTCTATTGAGAAGATTTGGAAACATTCCATTCAAATTTGAGAAAATGTGGTCAACATGCTCTTAGCTATCTGAAAATTATTGATCAACAGTGGAAAGAGGGAAACTACTTCTATTGCACAAGGATGTACGTCCCTCAAAGGAAACTAATGTTTCTAAAGAAGAATCTTGAACAGTGGAATAGGGAAGCATGTGGAATATATTCCATCAAAGTGAGCTACATGAAGCACAAATGGCATACATATATCTAAAACAGGATCCAAGAAGGCCTTCTAGATGAGTTATCCACCCAGGGAAGTAACCTGGTGAGTAAAATTTACACAACCCACAGGAGCTCAAAGAGATTAGAAAAAAAAAGAACTTACAGTTAAATGGCCCAAGAGAGTGATAGGAACACCATATTTTTTTTATCTTTTCCCCAAGGAAAATCTCACAGGATAGTCCTCCTGCTTCCCTAAAATATCCAGACGAAGGGCAGCTCAGCCACCAGCCACAATAGCTCCTGGAAACCCAGCAAGACTATGTGGGACTCGAACTTCAGCCAGACTAGAATCAAAGATCTCATGGTGAACTCCACCTTGAAACATCCCATTCAAACCAATTGAGCTAACCCACTGCACTGATAGAAGACTGTATATGCTCAGAATACCACAATTAAAAATTAAGAACTTCAACAGAATATCAAAACTCAAAGCAGGATGGGTTAGTAACAGAGGACAGGGATAGTTGTATCTTCCATCAAGGACTATTTTCAGAATCTGGTCCTAGAACCCTAGTTCAACAGAAACAAGCCAATTCAAAAGGTTGGATATGCTTTCCCATGGTTGATTTCAAAGCAATGGGACAATTAGCTTGTTAAAGTGAGTTATGATGTATGAAGGCTCCAAGACCCACCAGTTCTGCATATTTTATCAGGATTGTTGGCAAATAATCAAGGAGGATGTATGGAGAGCAATGGAGAAACTCAGGAGGCCCAAATATGTTTTGAAAGTTCTAAGCACCACTCATATAGCCCTCATCCCAAGAAAATAAATTTGTTTGCTCTAGACGAGTATAGGACAAACTCACTATTCAATACTTCTTATGAGATAGATAGTCATCAATAGACTTCAAAAGGTTCTTGGATGATTTAATTTCCAAAGAAAAAAGTGGTTTTGTTGCAGGGATAATGCCCATAGATGGAATTATTACTGCTCAGGAAACGATTCAATTGAAGAAATCTTCTCAAAATCCAAGCTGATAAATTTATGTCAAAGGCATATGATCATATCAATTGGGACTTCATTATCAAAATGCTTTGCATCTCCCAATATTGGAGGAGTTGGGTGAGAGTTGAATTTTCTCTATCTTAGACTCATATATTGTATTTTCAATTTTCATTAACTACTCTAAATATGCTATGAATTGGCCCTTTTCTGGTTGCTCAAAATAAGGGCTTATGGGAGGGGAAATCAGCATTTTGGGCCTGAAATCCAACAGGAACCATTTGGATTGGTTGAATTGCAGATATCACATGTTAACATTACACAATCCAGTTGTATTATATTTGAGGGTGTTGAATCCATTTCTGCATTAAAAATGGCAATTCCATCAATCGAAAATTGTGTTTTCAGCAAACATTGCATTGCCAGATTCTAGTGATGGAAAACTAGAAAAGGTCAAAAACATAGGATATTTAGCCACCTTTTGATTAATCATTAATGGTTCTCCTTCACTCCTTTTTGTCCCAAATAGAGGAACTAGAAGAACAAGGCAAGGCGCTTCTCTGTCTCCCTATCTTTTCATCCTTACGGTAGAGGCCCAGAGAGATGGATCAATAAAAGTTAAAAGATAACAACAAATAAAGGGTGTCCAGATTGCAGAAGGAAAGGATCAGAACTCATCTGCAATTGTTGATGACACACTATTGGTAGGTGAATCCACAATTCCTGAAGACTGAAGATTGAAGCAGCTCTTACAAATCAGATGCTTCTGGAGGTGTTGCAGCTGCAACAATTTCCCAAAATTCCAAAAAAATTTAGGACCCTCCTTTTGCTTTGGTTAGCTTAATTTTATGCTTTGTTTTGGTCAGGGAACTTTCAGAAAGAGTTTCTCATGCTGAATTGGTTTACCACCTAACGCTGGAAATTTTCCTTTTTTATCAAGCCTTATCATTATTTTTGAATACCTTTGAAGCCACTCCAAATCGGAAGTTTGTTGGATTGACTTTCCCGCCGCCGTTGCGGATGACTTTTGGCTTTTCATCGGAAGGTGTGGTTATTTCCTTGTTCGCCATTGCGGACGATTTTTTGCATTTGATTTCCGCCGTTATGGATGGGTTTTCACTTTCCTTCCAATTTATGTGTTTCGGTTGTCTTTTGGCTTTGTATCGGAGCCTTTTACCATCGCTCTCTCTACCGTTGCGGACGGGGTTGAGTTTTGAGGTCCCGACGTGGCGGATGGGAAAAGCGTTAGGCTTCCGACATATAGTCATTTGGTTTCTGGCTTGAGTTTTACGGACGGTGTTTATGTTATGAATGTCTGCCGTTGCGGAAGAGTTTAAGCTTTTGGCTTCCGACCCAAAAGGCCTCCGACTTCCGACCGTTAGTTTGTTGGCCTTGCCTATCGTTGCGGATGGTTTTGTGCTATGGACCTCCGCCGTTGCGGAAGGAGCAGCGCTTTGCCTCCTGATCCAGAGTTATTTCCCGTCCAATCCGTTAATTCTTCCCACGTGCAGGCCATATCTATATATTCATGGGGAGGCAAGGTATTATTCTATCGTATTTTTTCTAACTGCCGCACCCGTCGTTGTCATGCTGTCGCGCTTGCTTGGTTCCTCAATTGCGGTACCCTCAGTACAAGTGTCTCCACCACGAGGCTTTCCAAACCTCTCCACGTCGGATACGTCCGTGCCAGGTAGGTTTATTCACCTTCTCCCGTTCCTTTTGAGGCATGTGTAAAGATTGATGCGGTTAGTCTTAGTTACGGTGGTTTCCTTCGCCCAGTTAGATGTATGCGTATATGATAAGAGGGGGGGGTTATTTTGATTGCTAGCACTAGAATTTATGACATTTTTTCGCCCACGGCTGTTGGTGCGCAACCTTGCGTGCGGTGGGTGGGGGTTTGGTGCAGGCGGCCGTTACGCCGCCTGCACCAAACCGCCCTGTGTATGATAATGAGGTGCAGGGGGAGGTGTTGTTGTGATTTTTCTGTAAGATTTTGGTAATTCCTCTTTTCTTTCGAGGTTCATATTGCCCGTTTTTCTCGAACCCCATCCTGTGTTGCTCACGTCGTCCCGCGCAGTCCTTTTGGGCTCGGTCGTTAGAAACCCTAGTCGGTTAGAAGGGATATGTCGTTGTTGTGGTTTGTTAGATGGGAATCACATGGGTAGTGAGTTTGATAGGAGCGTTTTTTGCAGTAGGATGAAAATAAGGCCCGCAGAGAGTGAAATGTGTAGTCGGCTTAATGTAAATTTTCTCCTGCAAACTGCACAAGTCCTTGTTGATTTTTAGTCCGGCTAGGCTGTTTATTGTTAAAATGTTTGTTATTATAAAACGCAGGAGACTCTCACAATCATACTGCATATAACTATTACCAATTATCTCTTTTTTTGATATAAACGGACTAAACTACTGAACACTGCACATTGCATTTTAATGGTTCTGATAGTCAGGGCATTTTTAGGCCGTACATGCATGCATTTGCTTCCCTACTTGCTATCACATTAAGACACATGAAAATGGCACATCGCATATGGATGTAGTTTATTGTAGTATAGAAGATGGTTGATGGAATGATTTAATATCATATAGCACTGTTTTGTATCATGCTAAGATAGTGTGCATTTGGTTGTAATAGTCCTGTTAGTCAAGCCAGTCAGGTTATGCAAGCTTATATCCTAGCTTCATGGACTAGTTGCTGTCATGATACACATAGAAAGAATAAAATGCTGCATAGTGTCTTGTGAATGTCTGCAACTTGAATTTATCAATATTACAATGTTACATATGGCAGGAATAATTCAAATCCACCATGTCCAAGAGGTAGAAGAAGAAGCCCCCTATGGTCGAAGAAGGACCAGAAGTAGAAGAGGTCACAAAGACCGAGTACATATATGAAGACACTCAATGTGTTTCTGGTGTGGAACCCAAGTACAAATTGGGTGAAGTATATAGATTGATTTCCCGCAGGGAGGTTCTCGACATGGGCCTCGAAGAAGAATCCATCTATGCTAACATAGAGAAATCTTCTCTCATGAAAGTTGCCACCAGACCAGAGCTGTTCCCATGCTCTGAGGTAATTGGATGGATTCTTCCCCGAGTAGACATCACCACAATGATCATAGGAAATGTTGAAGGATAGGGCTATGCTGCATTTAGCCCTATATATGTGGCGTTGGCTTATCACCTACCAGAAGCCCAGGTTTTCTTGTTAGAGGATTGGATGAAAAGCATCAAAATGGACCTGGTGGAAACTCTTAGGAGAATGATGTTGCAGGGAAATCTTTATCGACACAGACCGACCAGTGAGTATGATACAACGAGCTTAAGGGCTCCCTACAGATTCATATCCTTGATGCTCAACAGAATATTTGGGAGAGCTCATGGCAAACTCTTCAAAATTGAATGGATACCAATTATTTTTCATGTGGCAACTCAAGGCACAGTCTTCAATTGGGCCAGCATGGTGTCCAACAGTATTTCTTCTTGCGTGACCTCAGCCTTTGAGGGAGAGTCCAAGAAAATATTGGAGTTTTACATGAGTTCAATATTAATAGACTGCATATTGTGCAACCAGGATTTCCCAGGTCTCAGGTGCATCTGGAACAGGGAAAGAATGCCTGTTTATGCCGCTTATAGACCATTGTGGGCTCACCAGTACCATAGCTATTACAGAGAGGTCTGTGAGCACTGCATTATGCCTCTGTACACACTCATTTTTCGAAAGGAGTGTGACTGTATGTCATAAGAATCCATGCAAGTGGTAGAATAATATGCGGATTATTTCTTAACTGAAAATGGCATGTACTTCTGGATGTTCGGAGGATCAAGACCACCTTCACTGCTGCCCAAATATGCAACAGATTACATAGTCCATAAGGAGGCAGTCAGACAAGTGTTCATTGATGGAATAGGCAGTTTTCTATTCGAACACAAGAATACTGCCTACCCTCCTTTTCCATTCAAGCTAGGAAGCTACAAATTCACCAAGGTGAAACAAGCTGCTGAATTCATAGAGGAGTTGGAGAAATTCCATTTTGGGGAGATTCCCTACCTTAGAAATGACACCCGAGGCAAGGTTATTGAGCATTGCAAAGAACACAAGGTACACTTTGAGTATACCCACCATTTCGATAAGGAGGAATCGGTCTTCTAAAACGCCCCAAACATGACAATGCTAATGAGAAGATTCAAGAAAAAGATCGCCACCAAAGGTGGAAAAGGGGATGAACAGGAAAAGGCTGAAGAAGAAGCAAAAAAGCGAAATGAAGAAGCCCAGAGGTTGGAAAAAGAAGCTGCAGAAAGGCTTCATTCATTAAGAAGAAAGAAGAGCTGCTCAGGAAGCAATAGAGAAAGCAGAGGAAGCAGCTAGAAAAGAAACAGAGGAAGAAAAGAGAAAGCTTGATGAGGAGCTCCACAAGCAAGAAGCTGAAAGAATAAAGTTGACACAGCAGTCATCTTCTGAAACAGCAGTAGGATAGACTCAGGAGGTGGAGAACCCCGAGGTACAGACCCCTCAAGTACCTGCTACCAGCATACCAAGGGTTCCCACGCTCAAGCTGGTCCCATTTGTGCAGGAAAAGGGAAAGGAAATCCCTGATTTCAACACTGTGTTTTATGATAGAGCAACGAAAAGGATAATCAAGAGGACAGAAAGGAAAGTTGAAGCGGGAGATCTACCAGGAAAGATGATAATGGATACGGCGATGATGTTAGGAACAGACCAGGATCCTAGGTTCATGTTGAGAGCCGGGGATGCAATGATCGATGCCTCAGAAGATAACATAAATAAGGTGATGATTGAACTGGAGTCATCTAAGAAAACCTCTGCTCATCTGAAAGATACCTTGAGGAAAGAGAGAGAGGAAGGAAATAGGTTGAAGCGGAAATTTGAACACTTATAGAGGGAGATGAAGACTGCTGAGTCTGAGTTGCAGACACTACATGAAGAGAGACAGGCTCAGGAGACTACACAAGAATTCCTTGAGCAAGTACAAGCAGAAGATCAAGAGTTGAAGAAGGAGAAGGAGCAGTTACTGGCAAAGGTGGAGGACCTAGAAGAACAGCTGAAAATCCTCTTGCAGGCCAATGATATGCACACCCTAGAACTGAAAAAGGAACACTAGGAGAAGATTTATACTTTGAACACTGCTTTGGAAGTAGCAAGAGAACAGCAGGTCGATCTTCAACCCCTCAAGCAGCATGTATTAACCCAGAAAACCAAGATGTTGCAGCTGCAGACTGCTGTTGAAGAAGAAAGGTGTAAAGTGCTGCAGATCGACGGCCGTTTGGAGGAGACTCTGGAAACTGCATCCTACTTTGTAGACAGGTCCCAGGACATCCTAGAGGTCATGAATATATGAATGGCAAAGTTGGAGAACAAAGAGGAAACCCCAGCGGAGCTACCGGCAAAAGACCAGCAAGCCCTAAAATGGGACTATAACCTAGTGGAGTTTGCTATTAATACCACTGAAGATTTCAAGAAGGCAGTGAAGAAGACAAATGGATTATGCACCGAATTCTTCAGAAGACTTATCAATACATTCAACTGGTGCCAGATAAAAGTGGAGGAGAGGCTTGAAGCTTTTCCAGATCATGATGCCTTTGTAGAGCTATTACAAAAGAGATTCCAGGAGGAAGAAGCTAAGGTGTAGTATATCAGAGCCATGGATGATCTGATCTTGAGAAGCCAAGTAGATCACCTAGCTATCAGTATACTTCTTCTTGAAGATCATCTCCGTTTGAGTATGTCCAGGGTTGAGGCTATCAAGAAACAAGCTGAGAAATTTGAGATAAATATTCAGTTTTTAGAACCTTGTACTTTTGAAGGCATCGCTAATGAGGCTGCAGTGTGGAGGAAGTTTCTGGATAGTCAAGTGGGCCCTTCCTCATGAAGGGTCAGTCATCATTATAATTTGTAACTAATTTTTGTAAAACATTTAAGAAAAATAGAACGTTGGGAGACGAGAGGTTGGGAAGCCCAAAGGCCACTTTGGGCAGCCCAACAGTCTGACGCTTTTTGTATAAATGTAAAAGACTTAGAAGAAAAGGGGACTTTTTCCTAGTGAGACTGGTGAGGACATATTGTAAGAAGAACTATTTCATTTTGCAATAAAAAATTACAGTTTGCCTGTTGGAGAAAGCTTAGTGGAATATTCAAATGTTGTGCCATGGATTTGTTGAAGAGGAACTATTTTGTTTTCATCTTTATGTCCATTAACTATGAGACCGTTCTAACTCATTGAACCTATGTTCTTGTATGAATGTTTTCCAGTTTATTTTACGAAGATTTCCACTATGAGTAATGTGTGCTGTTCAAAAACAATTGGCTACCTGATTGTGAAATATCTTTTCTCGTTCGTGCAATGTATGAAGAAATATCAGCTAATTGTAGTTTTTCTTTATGTTGCATGCACAATTTACATTACTCACGATAGAATTCAGTTTTCTCTCCGGGGATAGGTAGATAGGAGGTTAGATAGTTAATCGGTTTACTTCATGGATGCATATGTGATTTAGATGCATGTGAGCCTTAAGATGAGAGGTAAGAACCTGCGCATCACATTGTGTAGTTCCTTGCATCTTTATCACCCTTCATTGTTAGTTAGGCATTTGCATTGCATGCATTAAGTCAAAAAGTACAAAAACTCGGTGGACCGGGCCGCAACCTGTAAAACCCTTTGTTTTGTTACTTTGACCTATGGTAGCCGGACCGCAAACCGGACGGATTCCCTATACCAAACAGTCAACGGGCTAGTTGGGAACTTTGATTGGGGAGAATAATTTACTGTTGTCGCCTGCGAATTTCCAGGCCCCAATAGTTATGGCGCTAGAAGGAGGGCCGCCAGTGCATGGCTGGCCATGGAAAGTTGTTTTCCTAAGACTACCTTACCAGCAGATATTTGAAGCTTGTAACCTGACCCAAATACTTACAGATTTTGGTTATACCTTTGAAGTAAGAAAGCCTATTCTCATCCTGCATTGTTCTTTGCTTAGACTCTTGTTATTGTAGCTGTACCTATGGTTGGAATCAATGTAAATCAGCCCAACCCATTACCAGCATGGAGAGCAAGGTCTCCTTTGAACCTTACACCACCTTTGCAAAACTTGCCCCAAGCCTTCGACAAGTTGTTGCCTAAGTTTGACCTCGAAGAAAGGATTGTTGTAGACGAACACCTGCAAAGCTTTTATCTAGCATTAGAAGGGCTAAGGGCTGGGGAATATGAAGATGTTGTCTGTAGACTATTCCCTCACACCCTGAAAGGAGCGGCAGCATCCTGGAATTTCAGTCTCTCTACCAATTCGATTCCTGATTGGGACACCTTCAAGAATTTTGTCAGAAGTAAATACACCACCCAAAAAACACATGCCTCATTAATGAAAGGTCTTGGTTTGTTAAGAAAAGAAAAGAATGAGAAAGTATGTAGTTTCACTCAAAGATTTTCAATATACCTGAAGAACTTTTCTAAAGCTGACAGACCTTCAGACAAGGTCTTAATTGAGTATTTTACCTCAGCCCTAGGACCTGAGCTGGCCATGTTTTCCAAAATGAAAGCCAAACCCACCTTGGAAGAAACTTATGAAGAGGCCGAAAGAGTAGAGGCTGAGAGGGAAAGTGTAGAAGATTATCCTGATTTTCCTTGAGAGAAAAATACAGAAAGAATAGCTTTGGTGTTGTCCAAACCCAAAGAGGATCACTCATTAGATTATCAAGGAATGATGAAAATGATGCAGAAATTATCCAGCCGAATAATTGATCTGGAAAAGGGAAGGGACATTCAGAAAACTTATGAGCCCCGTTACCCGAAAAAGAGAGGATAACCAAATGGAAAATCCCCTCCCCAAAGTCAGCCTCAATAAATATAACAGAAATAGGGGGGGGGTAATTTCTATACGTTTCACCAGCAACCTCACTCTGAGAAAAAGTGCCCTCAATGGTTGAATTCAATATCTTTGGTAATGAATAAGTTGTTGAACTCCAACTTGACTGAAGACAGTGGTGGAAAAGGAGGAAAAGAACAGACCATAGAGAAGCAAGATGATGATACAATGTTCTTATGGAATGGGGCTTTACTGTTTAACACAAAAGAAGATGCTCTCAAATCTCAATATACACCTCTAGCCACAAAAGATGAGAACCTAGAAATTAAGGACAATGCAATACTTCTAAAGGTTAAAGAGTTGCAAGAGAAATTCGAGAGGAAAGATGTGAATGCTAAAGATGACATACCTGAAGCCACTACTTGCAAACAGGAAAAAGAGCCACTCGTTGAACCTTCCAAACCTATGGAAGATGATGAGGAAGGAAAGGATGACAGAATTAAAGAGGAAATGCCCACAAAAAACCAACCTGTGGAAGAAAAGATCAAATTAACTAGGACAAGGAAAACCAGCGCTCCACCTTTTCTTGTGACTCTTGAAATTTTGAATCATAAGGTGCATAATTGTTTGGTGGACTCTGGGTCATCGATGAATGTTATGCCTCTGGTAGTTTGTAAAAAACTTAATGGGCAGCTAAAACCTACTATTTGGGACGTCACTCAACTAGACAAGACTAGTGTCAAAGTAGTGGGGGAGATGGAAAATGTTCTGATTCGATTGTCTGCAAATGAAAGGATATGCCATTACATTGATATTGTAGTAGCAGACATACCTGATGGCTATGGAATGATCCTGAACCGAGATTGGACAGGAAGACTGAATGGGTACTTTGCTTCAGATTGGTCACACTTGTGGTTACCTCAGAAGGGCAGCCCAAACCTGATTAAGATATTAAGAGAGCCTTATATGAAGCACAATGTCACTAAGCTAGGAGAGGGAAATGAATCTGCTGAGTATGTCCTTGGAAATTATCTGATTGAGCTTGCATTAAGACATCTTACTTCACGAAAGGCTAGTTATATAACTAACACTCAGCCTGAGCTCCTTCAACTTCCTCAGGCTGTAAGAAATGATTATAGAATAGTAGACATGTGTTCAGTTTCAAAAACAACACAGCTCGATCATGGTTAAATGACTCATTTCTATTATTCAGCCCATCCTTTAACTCCTCATGATTAAAGATTTTTAGGGGTGGGAAATAATTGTCTTTTCTTTTTGTTTTGTACATAAATAAACTGTTTTGTGTTCATTAATGATTGGATGCTTTTACTTTTGATTATCTGCTTTGATGTTGTCTTCTTTTATTGCTTTGCTAGCATGTCTTTTGGTTTTGAATAAAGAGGAAAACTTTTGGTTGCAATGGAAACATCAGGGTTCTTTATTAACTGAAATCTTGAGCAAAAGACTGTGCTTTAAAGTATAGAATGTCTTCTAGTAGCAGTGTTCCTAACTAGAAATGCATTCATTGAAGTCTTACTTAACCCCTGTAAATAACTCAGAAGTAAAAGAGGTTTGGAATACTATTTAGAGGCTCCATCCATTTCACATCTTAAATATCCACGAGGGTGATAGCGAAAGACCCACGGAAAGGAAGCAGAGTAAAACAGTATGTCATATATAAATGATCCCATGTCATATATTCAGAAAAGAAAAAAAGCTATCAAGGGCCAAAAATCCTTGAAGAAAAACAATACATATCAAAGCAAAATATCAAAACATGAAGTACTTAATGGCCACAAGATCCTCTCCATCCGTGAACTGAAATGTGAAGTACATTGTTCACACAAAAGGACACTATGGGATAGAGGATCCTGAATTAAAATTCAGTAAGAAAGGCCTGCAGGAGGACTCATATCAAAAGAACTAAAAGTTCAAAAGGCACAAAAGTGCAGTTGGCATGGCAATGAGGAACAAAAGGATAATACTGTTTACCCTCTGTTACAATCCTGTGGTGTCCAAGCTATAAACTACCTGAGGATAGGCAAAATAAACCTCACTTAGTTGACCTCAAAAGAGTTATTCAGAATTGCAATACTTCTGATGTTACCATCTCCCAAAATAATGGACTTCTTTAAATATTTTAAATGCATTATTTGGCTTGCTGAGGAATACAAGCATCTAGAAGATTTCATTTTATTCAGACAGTCTTGCACTGGGAAGGAGTTAATTCAGAGATCTGGGGTTCACCAGGTAGTCGCCAATTGTTGCAGCTGCAACAATTTCCCAAAATTCCAAAAAAATTTAGGACCCTCCTTTTGCTTTGGTTAGCTTGATTTTATGCTTTGTTTTGGTCAGGAAACTTTCAGAAAGAGTTTCTCATGCTGAATTGGTTTACCACCTAACGCTGGAAATTTTCCTTTTTATCAAGCCTTATCATTATTTTTGAACACCTTTGAAGCCACTCTAAATCAGAAGTTTGTTGGATTGACTTTCCCGCCGCCATTGCGGATGATTTTTGGCTTTTCGTCGGAAGGTGTGGTTATTTCCTTGTCCGCTGTTGCGGATGATTTTTTGCATTTGGTTTCTGCCGTTACGGATGGGTTTTCACTTTCCTTCCGATTTATGTGTTTTGGCTGTCTTTTGGCTTTGTATCGGAGCCTTTTACCATCGCTCTCTCTACCGTTGCGGACGGGGTTGAGTTTTGAGGTCCCGACGTGGCGGATGGGAAAAGCATTAGGCTTCCGACGTATAGTCATTTGGTTTCTGGCTTGAGTTTTACAGACGGTGTTTATGTTATGAATGTCCGCCGTTGCGGAAGAGTTTAAGCTTTTGGCTTCCGACCCAACAGGACTCCGAATTCCGACCGTTAGTTTGTTGGCCTTGCCTATCGTTGCGGATGGTTTTGTGCTATGGCCCTCTGCCATTGCGGAAGGAGCAGCGCTTTGCCTCCCAATCCGGAGTTATTTCCCATCCGATCCATTAAGTCTTCCCACGTCCAGGCCATATCTATATATTCACGAGGAGGCAAGGTATTATTCTATCATATTTTTTCTAACTGTCGCGCCCGTTGTTGTCGTGCTGTCGTGCTCGCTCGGTTCCTCAATTGCGGTACCCTTAGTACAGGTGTCTCCACCACGAGGCTTGGCAGACCTCTCCACGTCAGATACGTCCGTGTCAAGTAGGTTTATTCACCTTCTCCCGTTCCTTTTGAGGCATGTGTAAAGATTGATGCGGTTAGTCTTAGTTACGGTGGTTTCCTTCGCCCCGTTAGATGTATGCGTATATGATAAGAGGGGGGGGGGGTTATTTTGATTGCTAGCACTGGAATTTTTGACCTACGGAGCATTTTTTCGCCCGCGGCTGTTGGTGCGCAACCTTGCGCGCGGTGGGTGGGGGTTTCGTGCAGGCGGCCGTTATGCCGCCTGCACTAAACCGCCCTGTGTATGATAATGAGGTGCAGGGGGAGGTGTTGTTGTGATTTTTCTGTAAGATTTTGGTAATTCCTCTTTTCGTTCGAGGTTCATATTGCCTATTTTTCTCGAACCCCAGCCTATGTTGCTCACGCCATCCCGCGCAGTCCTTTTGGGCTCGGCCGTTAGAAACCCTAGTCTGTTAGAAGGGATATGCAGCTGTTGTGGTTTGTTAGCTGGGAATCACATGGGTAGTGATTTTGATAGGAGCATTTTTTGCAGTAGGATGACAATAAGGCCCGCAGAGAGTGAAATGTGTAGTCGGCTTAATGTAAATTTTCTCCTGTGAACTGCACAAGTCCTTGTTGATTTTTAGTCTAGCTAGGCTGTTTATTGTTAAAATGTTTGGTATTATAAAGCGCATGAGACTCTCACAATCATACTGCATATAACTACTGCCAATTATCTCTTTTCTTTATATACACGGACTAAACTACTGAACACTGCACATTGCATTTTAATGGTTCTGATAGTCAGGGCATTTTTAGGCCGTACATGCATGCATTTGCTTCCCTACTTGCTATCACATTAAGACACATCAAAATGGCACATCGCATATGGATGTAGTTTTATTACAGTCTAGAAGATGGTTGATGGAATGATTTAATATCATACAGCACTGTATTGTATCATGCTAAGATAGTGTGCATTTGGTTGTAATAGTCCTGTTAGTCAGGCCAGTCAGGTTATGCAAGCTTATATCCTAGCTTCATGGACTAGTTGCTGTCATGATACACATAGAAAGAATAAAATGCTGCATAGTGTCTTGTGAATGTCTGCAACTTGAATTTATCAATATTACAATGTTATATATGGCAGGAAGAATTCGAATCCACCATGTCCAAGAGGCAGAAGAAGAAGGCCCCTATGGTCGAAGAAGGACCAGAAGTAGAAGAGGTCACAAAGACTGAGTACATATATGAAGACACTTAATGTGTTTCTAGTGTGGAACCCGAGTACAAATGGGGTGAAGTATATAGATTGATTTCCCACAGGGAGGTTCCCGACATGGGCCTTGAAGAAGAATCCATCTATGCTAACATAGAGAAATCTTCTCTCATGAAAGTTGCCACCAGAGCAGAGTTGTTCCCATGCTCTGAGGTAATTGGATGGATTCTGCCCCGAGTAGACATCACTACAATGATCATGGGAAATGTTGAAGGACAGGGCTATGCTACATTTAGCCCTGGATATGTGGCATTGGCTTATCACCTACCAGAAGCCCAGGTTTTCTTGTCAGAGGATTGGCTGAAAAGCATCAAAATGGACTTGGTGGAAACTCTTAGGAGAATGATGTTGCAGGGAAAGAATTATCGACAAAGACCGACCAGTGAGTATGATACAACGAGCTTGAGGGCTCCCTACAAATTCATCGCCTTGATGCTCAACAGAATATTTGGGAGAGCTCATGGAATACTCTTCAAACTTGAATGGATACCAATTATTTTTCATGTGGCAACTCAAGGCACAGTCTTCAATTGGGCCAGCATGGTGTCCAGCAGTATTTCTTCTTGCGTGACCTCAGCCTTGGAGGGAGATTCCAAGAAAAGATTGGAGTTTTACATGAGTTCAATATTAATAGACTGCATATTGTGCAACCAGGCTTTCCCAGGTCTCAGGTGCATCTGGGACAGGGAAAGAATGCTTGTTTATGCCGCTTATAGACCATTGTGGGATCACCAGTACCATAGCCATTACAGAGAGGTCTGTGAGCACTTCATTATGCCTCTGTACACACTCATTTTTTGAAAGGAGTGTGACTGTATGTCGGAAGAATCCATGCAAGTGGTAGAAGAATATGCGGATTATTTCTTAATTGAAAATGGCATGTACTTCCGGATGTTCGGAGGATCAAGACCACCTTCACTGCTGCCCAAATATGCAACGGATTACATAGTCCACAAGGAGGCAGTTAGACAAGTGTTCATTGATGGAATAGGCAGTTTTCTGTTTGAACACAAGAAGACTGCCTACCCTCCTTTGCCATTCAAGCTAGGAAGCTACAAATTCGCCAAGGTGAAACAAGCTGCTGAATTCATAGAGGAGTTGGAGAAATTCCATTTTGGGGAGATGCCCTACCGCAGAAATGACACCTGAGGCAAGGTTATTGAGCATTGCAAAGAACACAAGGTACACTTTGAGTATACCCACCATTTCGATAAGGACGAATCGGTCTTTCGAAACGCCCCAAACATGACAATGCTAATGAGAAGATTCAAGAAAAAGATCGCCACCAAAGGTGGAAAAGGGACGAACAGGAAAAGGCTGAAGAAGAAGAAAAAAAGCGAAATGAAGAAGCCCAGAGGTTGGAAAAAGAAGCTGTAGAAAGGCTTCATTCAGAAGAAGAAAGAAGAGCTGCTCAGGAAGCAATAGAGAAAGCAGAGGAAGCAGCTAGAAAAGAAACAGAGGAAGCAAAGAGAAAGCTTGATGAGGAGCTCCACAAGCAAGAAGCTGAAAGAATAAAGTTGACACAGGAGTCAGCTTCTGAAACAGCAACAGGGCAGACTCAGGAGGTGGAGAACCCCAAGGTACAGACCCCTCAAGTACCTGCTACAAGCATACCAATGGTTCCCACCCTCAAGCTGGTCCCATTTGTGCAGGAAAAGGGAAAGGAAATCCATGATTTCAAAACTGTGTTTTATGATAGAGCAACGAAAAGGATAATCAAGAGGACAGAAAGGAAATTTGAAGCAAGAGATCTACCAGGAAAGATGATAACAAATACGGCGGTGATGTTAGGAACAGACCAGGATCCTAGGTTCACGCTGAGAGCCGGGGTTGCAATGATCGATGCCTCAGAAGATAAGATAAATAAGGTGATGATTGAATTGGAGTCATCTAATAAAACCTCTGCTCAGCTGAAAGATACCTTGAGGAAAGCGAGAGTGGAAGGAAACAGGTTGAAGCGGAAATTTGAACACTTACAGAGGGAGATGAAGACTATTGAGGCTGAGTTGCAGACCCTACATGAAGAGAGACAGGCTCAAGAGACTACACAAGAACGCCTTGAGCAAGTACAAGCAGAAGATCAAGAGTTGAAGAAGGAGAAGGAGCAGTTACTAGCAAAGGTGGAGGACCTAGAAGAATAGCTGAAAATCCTCTTGCAGACCAATGATATGCACACCCTAGAACTGAAAAAGGAACACCAGGAGCATATTTCTGCTTTGAACACTGCTTTGGAAGTAGCAAGAGAACAGCAGGTTGATCTTCATCCCCTCAACCAGCATGTATTGACCCAGAAAACCAAGATGTTGCAGTTGCAGACTGCTGTTGAAGAAGAAAGGTGTAAAGTGCTGCAGATCGACGGCCGTTTGGAGGAGATTGTAGAAACTGCATCCTACTTTGTGGATAGGTCCCAGGACGTCCTAGAGGTCTTGACTGTATGAATGGCAAAGTTGGAGAACAACGAGGAAACCCCAGCGGAGCTACCGGAAAAAGACCAGAAGGACCTAAAATGGGACTATAACCTAGTGGAGTTTGCTATTAATACCACTGAAGATTTCAAGAAGGCAGTGAAGAAGACAAAGGGATTATGCACCGAATTCTTCAGAAGAATTCTCAATACATTCAACCGGTGCCAGATAAAAGCGGAGGAGAGGCTTGAAGCTTTTCCAGATCACGATGCCTTTGTAGAGCTATTACAGAAGAGATTCTAGGAGGAAGAAGCTAAGGTGCAGAATATCAGAGCCATGGATGATCTGATCTTGAGAAGCCAAGTAGATCACCTAGCTATCAGTATACTACTTCTTGAAGATCAGCTTCATTTGAGTATGTCCAGGGTTGAGGCTATCAAGAAACAAGCTGAGAAATTTGAGATAAATATTTAGTTTTTAGAACCTTGTACTTTTGAAGGCATCGCTAATGAGGCTGCAGCGTGGAGGAAGTTTCTAGATAGTCAAGTGGGCCCTTCCTCATGAAGGGTCGGTCATTGTTATAATTTTTAACTAATTTTTGTAAAACATTTAAGAAAAATAGAACATTGGGAGACGAGAGGTTGGGAAGCCCAAAGGCCACTTTGGGCAGCCCAACAGTCTGACCCTTTTTGTACAAATGTAAAATACTTAGAAGAAAGGGGGATTTTTCCTAGTGAGACATGTGAGGACATATTGTAAGAAGAATTATTTCATTTTGCAATAAAAAATTACAGTTTGCCTGTTGGAGAAAGCTTAGTGGAATATTCAAATGTTGTGCTATGGATTTGTTGAAGAGGAACTATTTTGTTTTCAGCTTTATGTCCATTAACTGTGAGACCATTCTAACTCATTGAACCTATGTTCTTGTATGAATGTTTTCCATTTTATTTTACGAAGATTTCCACTATGAGTAATGTGTGCTATTCAAAAAAAATTTACTACCTGATTGTGAAATATCTTTTCTCGTTCGTGCAATGTATGAAGAAATATCAGCTAACTGTAGTTTCTCTTTATGTTGCATGCACAATTTACATTACTCACGATAGAATTCAACTTGCTCTCCTGGGATAGGTAGATAGGAGGTTAGATAGTTAATCGGTTTACTTCATGGCTGCATATGTGATTTAGATGCATGTGAGCCTTAAGACGATAGGTAAGAACCTACGCATCACATTGTGTATTTCCTTGCATCTTTATCACCCTTCATTGTTAGTTAGGCATTTGAATTGCATGCATTAAGTCAAAAAGTACAAAAACTCGGTGGACCGGGCCGCAACCGGTAAAACCCTTTGTTTTGTTACTTTGACCTACGGTAGCCGGACCGCAAACCGGACGGATTCCCTATACCAAACAGTCAATGGGCTAGTTGGGAACATTTATTGGGGAGAATCCTTTACTGTTGTCACCTACGAATTTCCAAGCCCCAACAGGAGGTAAATCAAAATTCTTCTTCAATACAACCATCAGGATTCAAGTACATATAAGCATGGTACTCCACTTCAACAAGACCTCCCATCCTTCAATTACAATATATTTTGGGGTACCTTTATCCAAAAAACCCTTCATGTGTCTAAAGTGGGAAGAAGTCATCCCCAAAATCCAAGAAAGATTGGAGAACTAGACCTTTAAAAACTTTCCGTAGGGGGGTATGCAATCTTCAAATCAATTCCTTTAAAAACTAGACCCTTAAGAACTGGACCTTTAAAAACTTTCCGTAGGGGGGTATGCACCTTTATAAATGCAGTCTTCAAATCAATTCCTGTGCATGTCTTTTCATTGTTCAAGGCTCCCGTTAGAGTTATCAAGGAATTGGCGCATAATCAAAAAAATGATTTGTTTAATGGTGCTGGACAAAGTAAAAATGGACCTTAGTAGCATGGAATGAAGTATGTGCTCGTAAGACTAAAGGGGAATTGGTATTGGAAATTGAAACTTCCTAATATTGAATGGAAATATGCACAGAATATTACTAACAAGGACTTAACAAGAGTCAACGACTTTCTAGAAGGGTCCTCTAACAAATTTCTTTTAGGAGTATGCATGGACCCAATCGCAACCTTTAGATAGATAATTTTTTTCAGCATCCCTGATGATCTTTCAAAGCACTGAAACCCAGTATATACCCCTAATACAGCACAGCATCCCTGATGATCTTTCAAAGCACTGAAACCCAGTATATACCCCTAATACAGCTCAGCCAGCCAGCAGACAGGTTCTGCCAAATGGGCCCCAAGTCCAACAGATCCCTATTGAACAAAGGAAGGAAAGAACCTTTTCAACATTAAGGATGGATTGAGGTGACTGACTACCAAGAAAATGAAAGGATCCCACAACAAGGCCTGCAAATATAAAACAAATGGAAAAGATAAGGCTATGAGAGAATCAAAAAAACCAAATTGTATTCTTCGATGATGAAAACAAGCTGAGATGGAGATGGGACAGTACACAAAATTTCACAGTCAAACAAGGTTATACCTTCCACCTTCAGGACTTGACAATCTGGATAGAGAAACAACACTTGGAACAAGATCTGTAAGAGGGATTTGTGGCCTGAGGTGGCTGCCTTTCCATGGTTTGAAGTTCAGAAGAAACATAAGCTAATCTACAAAGGTGTGGTTTTGTTGGCCCTCTATATGACCTAACTGTAAGCAAAACAAAGAAACAACAAATCATTTATTGGTGAACTATAAACTATTTTTTACTTGCTGGAATGATCATGAATTTATGATACAAAGTCGAAAGGAAAGTCAAGATCTCTAACCAACTTTATAAGGAATTGGCCTTAAAGAGAGATGCCAGTCAGGAATTATAAATAAAATCTGGGGTATAGAACCCTTCTTCGTTGTTCAGAATTTCTGGAAGGAAAAGAATAATGGAATTTTTAGAAACAAAAAGCAATATGCAATTCAGGTATTAAACATAATGAAAAGGAATACACAAGAAACAATCAAATCTATGAGAGGAATAAGGATTGCTCTTCCCTGGTAGGGAGAAATGGAATTTCCAGATCTGGACATGGGAAATGAAGAGATGTTTATCTTCAAGAGGAAGAAAAAACCAAAAAGTTCAGCAATGCTAGATGGCAAAAACTATGAAAATTACAGCTCACCAGACCACAGTTACACTTTCAATAGTTTACTTTAAAGTTTAAATTAAACCAGAAAAGAAAAATGCAACACACTGATAAGCAACCAATACAAAGAAAGGCAAACACAAGATGTACCCCAGAAACCCCAATGGAGAAAACCAACCAGCAGTTTTGTCTTTTATTGCATATTTGTTAATCATCACTTACAAAGACAAGATTCCGGATATGACTCACCGGATCTCAAACTCTTGACTCTCACCATGCCCAAACCCTCAACAGAAAAGACAAACCCCAACAGAATATATGACTCACTTCTGTCCTTCACAAGAGATATAACTCCCTCTTGTCACTCAAGAGATATGACTCACTCTTGACCAATATGCAAGAGATATGACTCACTCTTGTCCACTGTGTTTAATACAACTCTCAATAGACTCTTCTACAACATCACTTTATGTCAATACCATGGGTCACAACAAGATTCTGGATATGACTCAATGGATCTCAGACTCTTGACTCTCACTGTGCCCAAACCCTCAGCAGAAAAGACAAACCCCAACAAAATATATGACTCACTTCTGTCACTCACAAGAGATATAACTCCCTCTTGTCACTCAAGAGATATGACTCACTCTTGTCACTCAAGAGGTATCAATTGCAGACAAGACAATTAAGGATTGTCCCTTCAAAATACTCTCTCATCCCAAGCCTTTTCAATCTTTTATGTGGCAGCAATCTGCGGCTGTCAAAGGGACTGGGCATATTGTTTGGCCATTCAATCCCTACTCTTTTTTGGGTTGAAGCTATTGGCATAAAGGTGGTTTTCTCTCTATAGTAGTCAACTTATTCTGCTTTTTCTGAGGGCTGCAAGTTTTAGGGTAACACAAGCCCTGCTCTTCCATTTTCGAGATCAGATCATTTGCTTTTGCTTTTGCTGTCATTCGGGAAGCAATCTGTTTGTGTATCTTCAACTGCACCAATTGCCATTCTCCCCCATTGGGTGTTGGTAGAATGGTGGGAGCAACAGGGATTTTTCATTTAACGCTGAGACTTATGGAGTGGCATTTAAAATAAGATAGGGAGTGAGACAATGCTAGTGAGACAATGGAAATTAGTGCAGTTGAGGATAAATACGGATGGCAGGAAATATTCTTATGATCTTTCCCCTTACTGGGAATTTCCCTTGGTATGGAAAATGGCTCCAGGATTTGGCTGTGAACTGTGCGAACATATGGTGAGCTCCCCCCAGATCAAAAGGTTTTAAGTCTCCTCATTGTGGACTTTCCTAGGCTGGATTCAAACAACATTTACACTTGAAGCCCCACTTCAGGGCCTCTGTCCACACTCCCTGAACTCTATAATCACTCACTATAGAGAAGCTCCCAGATGTTCCACATCTTATCCCTGATTTTTATAGTATAAGCTCTGGCCCCTGGGGCTCTCAATAACCTGGAGATAATGTGGAAGCTGACTCAAAATGTGAAGAACAAGTTCCACAATCTGAAGACGAGGATGATAGAACAAGAAACAGAAATAAGAAAATAAAGAAACAAATTATCTGAGATCAGGAAGCAGTTGCAGATGATGAAAGGAGAGTAGCAGCGAGGACAACAGTGCACTATTATTGAATGGTGAAGCTCCTTCTCGAAATTCTGATCTATTTTTAAAATTTTTGGAACATCCACATGCTGGTTGTAGGAGACTATATATTGAAGCAAGACACTGCATAAGGAACCAGACTACCAGTTTGGACACCCTGTTGCTCAGAAGAAGACTTACCTGTTGTCCTTTTTATCATTTTGATCTATAGGATGATTTGTAGTACTATAATAGTAACTTCCTGAACAAAATAAAATCCAGACTCGGAAAGCAAGTAGAGACTTTAGCTCTCACCTGGAAGGAAACATTAGTGAATTTATATGGAAGGAAACCTGTAGCTCTCACCTTCTCCACAATGTCTTGAAATACATCCCTTGAATCATCCTTGGCCTTTTTCATAAATTCTCTAGTCGCACCCTCAATATTTAAACCCCCCTCATTCTTGTCACTCCTTTTCTTCCTCTTCATCCTCCTCCATTTACTCATCCATATTCTTATAAAAAATCCAATCCTTCCTCTTATTCCCATCGTTGGTACAGTTAGCATCCTCACCCACATACGAAACAACTGTAATCAAAAGCATAACAATGTCATCTGTCCACTTCATTTAGTGCCACAAGGAAGAACCCTTCTTTCCCATATGGGACTCTGTTCCATTTTCATTGCACTCATCCTCATCACTCAAAGAAGGTTTATCCTTAGGGTTTCCATGGTTTTCAAGGGCCACTCAATGTTGCTTCCCATTAGCCTCTTGGACAGTAGTCACATGGGGGTGGGAAATGGATATAGGATCTACCATCAAAGGATGTTGATTAGAAATATGATGAAGTTGCAGGGAATCAAATGAAAATGGACCACTAGAAAACATTGTTTCATCCATTATATTTCCTTTCATTCAATCTATATTTCTATTTCAGTTAGGTTTCAATGTATTTCTATCAGTTTTGGGATATTTTCAGTTTAGTTTTCATATGGGTAACTCTTTATTTTCCATTCCTCAAAGCCCAAATGATTTTTATCCATAACATGTTCCCTGATTTCAGAAACCTTCAAAACTTACATGAAACAATGTTGTTTTTAGCATTGAATAAGGTGTCAAAAATGATTTATGCATACCTTAATAAGATTGTAGGGGCGGTGTGTAAGTAGGTGCATCCATCGTCCTTGTCATATCATCTTGGATTTTTCAGAGAGGTCATGCATAAATGCTTCCTGAAAGGGGTATGCGAATGGAATGGGTGTGGGTTTACCAGAATGGGGTGGATGGCGAGACTGCGGACGTGTGGGTGGATGCGGGCGGTCCTTCTCGGGCTGGGCTAGGTAGGCGGAGTGAAGGTGTATATATAGGTGAGTTCGATAGGAGGATGGAACGGATATTACTGCTCGATTAGAAGCTCACCATTCTGACATGGCTACAATGCTTTTAACTTGTCCCCTTCTTTTGTAACTTTAAATATTTCTTGGGAGGAAGGTAGCTGAAAAAATAAAATAAAATAAAATAAATAAATAATATTATGTGGCATAGTTTTCTAGGAATCTAAGCCTGACAAAACTTTGGTTTGGGAATAACAATTATATGATTCTCTTGTTCACCCTTTATATCATACCCTCCATGTGACGGTTTCCCAAATGGTTCCAAGCTCCATGTGAAGGTTTGTAAAATGGTTTTTTAAATTTAAATTTAAGGTAATTACTTTTTATCTATTTTTCTATATAACTATAGTGTAATGGCTAGTTTATTTTGTTTCCTTTTAATCATGATCCTAAAGGAAACCTAATCCTAGCTCCATTCTTAGGATTAGGTGAAGGAAATATTTCCATGCTTGTTTCCTAATTAAAGGAGATGCGTTAAAGGTATTTGGAGACTTCATCGAATTATTTTTTAGTGGATTAGTTGCAATTACATTGAATGGTTATAATTGGGGACCAGGGTCCATAACCCTATAACAATTTAATATTACAAAAAATAAAATATTATTACTCGTTAATCTATTGTAATATAGACATCATCTCTATATGGTCTATAAGGGGTCTCTACACAGTTTTGATATGCAAAACAAAATTAAGGATCTTTTAATATGAGAGATCATATAACTCTTATCAAGACAATATCAAAACAACGTAGCATAGACACCTCTTCTAAAACCCCTTATGATTGAAACACCATCATATAAAAAAATAGAATACAAACTCATGCTAAGTCAATGCTTGGTTAGTCACTCAACCATCCATTTTCTTAAAACCATCCAATTTCTCACTAACCTCCTTTATTTTCAAAGCTTTAAAAAATGCCTTGGTGGACTTATATCCCATACAAAGCCATCGTGCATGAGGTCAAAGTTGAGTGGCATTGCCTTGATGGATTTCATAGATGAAATAGGATGAGATGAATCCAAGCTTCTCATGCTTGTTTTCCTTGTCAAATTATTTTTGAGTACTTGATTAATTGCAATTACATTGAATGGTCATAATTTGTGGTCCATAACTATATAAAAAGGTAAATTACAAGAAATAACATGTTAGCATATATGAAAAGAAATAACATATTACCACTAGCTAAACTGTTGTCATCAAGACATCATCCCTATACAGTCCAACAAGGAGATCTAAAGTTTTGATATGGGAAAAAACTTAAGTATTTTAATATGAGAGTCATTATCATATATTGTATAATATATATCCACTTTATGAACAACCCAAATATAAAATGAACAAACCATATAGGTTGGTGATAAGATAGAGTTGTGGTGCCATCGACTTGGACCAACCACCCCCCAAAAGAATAAAAATAGAAATAATTATATATTGATATATTAACCCAACTACCTAAGCTTCAGTATTATAACCAATATTATCAAGCAAAAGATAAAAATTCACAATAAAAAGGAAACTTACCATCGATTTTAACCTAGATACCTATGCTTCAGTATTATAACCAATATTATCAAGCAAAAGATAAAAATTCACAATAAAAAGGAAACTTACCATCGATTTTAACCTAGATACCTATGCTTCAGTATTATAACTAGAAAAATTTATCAATTCACAGTAAACCAAGAAATTTACTTAGGATTTTGTAAGGGAGGAAGGTGATGTTGACTCTAGAGCTGCAGAATTCGTGGCCCACCTCTTCAAGAGCCTCTAGGTTATCTCCAATGTTGTTTTATCCATGGCAGCGGTGGCAATTAAATACCGAAATTATAAACCCTCAATAGTGGTGAATATCCATAACAATATATTCAACAGGTATCGAAGGTGGCCTAATAAATGGCAAAAAATGCCACCCAATTCACACTACTTTCCCCTCATAACCCACCAAACCCTCCTCGCCTCCAGCCAACGCAAAATATTCGGTGCCAACGGTCTGTTTGGACAGGCTATTTGCCGCCAACGAGTTGGTTGAGTAGTCAATGACGAAATTGGAGGATGAAATATTCATGGGTTCAGGAAAATCTTCATTGTCGAATTTGCAATTTTCCATGACACAATTAAAAATGACTAACATAAATGACTAATTCATATTCTTCTAGCTAGTCATTTTTATGTCATGACTAAATTAGTCATTTATGTTAGTCATTTTTAACTCTGTCACTTACTATCTAGTCATATTTGTTAAGTGGTGACTAAATTAGTCATTAATTTTAGTCATTTATAGTTGGGTCAATCAAAATTGCTCATATTTAGTAGTAAATCACTTGAAAAACCTGTGGTGACTAGAATTTTTAGTCACCCAGTAGCTAATTCCTCATTTTGTACTATTGTTCACTTTTGATGCTCAGAGATATCTACTTCCAGGTGTAGTAGTAGATTGGGGAAAGGAAGTACCCATTCAAAATTTTAAACCTGAGTGGATTGAGCCTATCAAAATCTTACAAAGCTATATCACCTGTGAAGGCATATTTTCTTTTGTGTTCAAGTATCATTTTAGATTCCTTCAACATCTTAGTCATGAATCCAAAATGAATCTCCCTTTCTTATTTTTGAAAAGTTTACAGAAGATGTCAAGTAGGTTGAAAGAACATCAGGATCATACAAAACAATCAGTTTTTCACCATGGGCTCATAAAACAGATCATAAGTAATGTATTTTAGAAAAGAGAAAAGACATGGGAACACTTCTTATTTTGGTCAAGTTTCAAAACTGAGAAGGAGGAGCAGTCTCAGAAGAGACAGGTAGATAAGGGTCAGAATTTGATTAAGAAACTTAGAAAGAAAGTCATAGTCAAAGAGGAAGAAGCTGGTGAACTTGGAAAATCTTCGAAACAGGAAGATGAAAACATTGAACTTGAACAACAAATTAATGTTGAGGAAAGCAAATTTTTACAGTCAGAGATGAAGGAAGTTAAGCCAATGGAAGAGAGGTTACCTACAGAATCAAATCAATATGTAAAGGAAGATGTTAAGGAGCAGAAGCAGAGCCCCATTACAGTACTGTCTGAAGAAGATGAAAAATACTTATCTGATGAGGCTAGATTTCCTGCTAATAATGAAGCTAGGGTTTGTTCTAAGCAAGAAATACACACTCATTTCGAAGAGGAAACAGTGTCAAGAAAGAAAAGAATGAAGGTTATTGAATTTTCTTTAATAACTCATCAAGGAAAGGTTCTGAAAATGTTAGGAGAGGTTGGAGCAGTCTGGAGACCTAAGACAAGGCCGAAGAACAAGCTTAGGTTAAACATGAAGAAGCTATTAAATCCCAAATTGGCTGAGAAAAAGGTTACAGTAATAGAAGATTCATCATCTCAGGAGAAATTGGAAGATAGTGAAGATGATAACAAAGAAGTTATGAAAGGTAAAAAACCAATAGTATCAAAAGAAAAATCAATCTTCACTGATACTAAGATCTCAGAAATTTTCATGGAGGTTCAAAAATAGATGATTCAAGAACAGCAGCAAAATGATATAAAGAGTTCTTGTATGGAGAAAAGAGAGATAATTGAAGAAGAAGTTCAGCGCAGTATTGAAGCTGAGGAACAGCCAAAGGTTCCTGTGAACTTCACAAAGCTTATGAAGGAGGATGAAGAAATATACAAGAAGCTGAAAATACCATGGATGCCTGAAGGGATGAAAACAATATCAGGAGATAAATGTATTGATTCTGAAAAGGAAAATCCGCAAAGGAGCATTTTGCAATACAAGCATCAAATTGAATATATGCATGAAACCAATGATGGATTAGTAACTGCAAATAGGATACTTAGAGAAGACTTGGACGAAGTGAACAATCACTACCAGGAATTGATTGCAGTTTCTAAAGAAGCTCTTAAAAGGAAAAGACAAACAGAGAATCAGTTCATAGGGCTAAGGCAAACTGTCCAGGAGCTAACACAGCAGAATGAAGAGTTAATAAAGAGGGTTGCAGACTTGGAAGCAGACCACTTGAAAGCTAGAAGGAAAGCTCAAGCCTTGGAGGGAATTGCTCTATTAGCTTAAGCAACAAAAGACTTGTAAAGTTCTTTAAGAGGAGCAATTATTAGTTAGTTTGAAAAGTTATTTCATTTTTGTATAATGCTAGTTAATATTGAACAATTCAATAGATGATCTAAAAAGTAGTTAGGGTTCAGTTATGCAACTGTTTTTGAAGAAACAAGATAAATGTAAGTCTGAAAGAGGACAAGGGGTTCGATTTTTGCTGACAAGGGGAGGCTATCAGGCTTTGTTTATGAGCTAAGTGTAAAGACTCTTATGTGTTTTTTGATGACTGAACTATGAAATATATGCAACTATATGGCCTTTAGATTATTGATTGGTTTCATTTCTAATTTGTGTTAATTACTCAGTTGGTATATTCATTTCCTATTTAATGTTTTTATGCTTGAAATGCTTGCTAACTGTGGGTGAAACTTAGTATTGTGTTTACTCTATTGGATTATGGTTTATATGTTATGCATCTCAGTCATTCAAATGCTCATGATTTAGTGTTTGCTTTTGTCTTATGAATGTTTTCCCTCTTGTTTTCAAGCTGTACAACCAACACCCTAGAATATGTATTTTACTTAATTGAGTTTATTGAGACTGTGTTGGCTTGTTCTTTTGTAGTTTGAGAACAAATTCTGGCACAAACATCCATAAATAACTAAAGTTATCACTTTGCATATTAAAAAATTAACATACTGCTAAGTTGATTCTCGTAATTGCAATATTCTATATAATCCATTTCCCCATACATACCCAAAATTATCACGTTACATACTGAAAAATTAACAGATCCATAGAATTAACAAATCCATAGGCCCACTGGAGTAAAGTATGTAACGAATCATCAAATATTTTTATCTTTTTGCATGCTTTTGTGATTTAACGTTCAAAATAAAACTGTTGAACTTTATGGATGTATTAGAAATACATCTGGTAGCTTCATGATTAAAGAAGGGAGAAGAAAGCGTAGGAAACAAGGAGACCAGACTAGAAAGTGAGTATTGAAAGTCTAAAAAATATCATATAATAAAATTTAATAGTCGTAAAATGTGAATATTGATAATTTAAAAAATAATCATTAAATCAAATTTAATTTACTTATATAACAAATTTTGACTTCGAAACCATGATTATAGGAGTATAGATATGTGTTTGATGTGTATTGATAGCTGCATATTATGGAGATTGTTGTTTTTTTTAATTTGACTACTGTTCATGATATACATATTTTTCTATGTTTTGCGTTAGATTATTCTTGGTTTAAAAGGGTTTTGAATTTTTTTGGTTAGAATTTAAAGAAGCAACAAATTTACAGACTCTCATTTTCACATCATTTCAAAATCAAAATATTTTGGTCATGGAAGCAATATAACTTATAGAATTATGCAAAATATTTAAATTTCAAATCAATCTAATTAAGCAAAAACCAAATATAATAATAATTATTATTAACCTTCTTTTTATTATATAATTAAGCAAAAAATAAATATAATAGTTATTAACATTGTCGTTTTATTTTGATTAATGTTTTTGATATACATTTATGAATAACTAAACTATTTAATATGTTTATTCTCTTATATTATATATATATTTTTATAAATAGTGTCCAAAATTCCATTTTTCAAAGGTTTTTAAGTGGTTTTAAAGTCCTTCACAAACACTAAGGCATGGACCAACTATGCTTATGAAACTTTGACCTATAGAATTATGGCAAGCATAAATATTTATGTTGGAACGTATCCTTTGTTTCAATTTTGTTTGTTATTGAAAATTAAATTAAACTATAACTATAATTATAATTTATATTTTATTAAATGTTATAGTTAATTAAATATCCTATAAATTTAATTTAAATATAAATTTAAATATTATATATATATATATATATATATATATATATATATATATATATATATATATATAATACTCAAGAGAAGCAGCGTGTAGTGAAAATGAAAAGCATACATTAAAGAGGTAGGGGAGCCTCTCTAATTCCTACACAACATTTCATGCTTGAGAATGATTGGTAGGAAAATCCCTCTAATTTCTGAGTGGATTTGATCCCTCTAATGACATTAGCTTATTATTTTAATTGATTATCATATTATCTACGTCATATATCACTAATTGTGTAGAGGTATTTAACAAGTATTATTCAAGTACAGAAACTAAAGATAGCAAGATTACATGGATATATTCCCTGAGCACATGTAATATCAATGGAAATTTGACGCCATGTAATTATCCACAAAAATATGTTGGCCTTGCACATGGTTTTAAAACCATGTGCAAGGCCTCCTAAAAAACCATGCAAGACTTTGTAAACAACCCATGGTAAATTGCACTCAAAGAGATTTGTTAAATTTGTTTACCAAATTTCAATTAAAAATAAAGAAAATAAAAAATAAACTACTACTAAAAAAATTATAAAATTTCAAAAAATATATTATTTCAAACACTAATCAATACCTTCATTTCCCAAGATTTATTTTCCATGAGCATTGTAACATCCATCTGTGTTTTCCATGAGCATTGTATCATCCATTAGTGAATCATAATGAAACAAAATTAAGATATGCTCAAATTTTGAATTCATTACTATACTTTAATTTCTAAAAGATTAAGTTGTATCGAATTTGTAACCATGTTTGGATCAAGTGAAAACGGTGAAGAGCATCTCAATCTCTGCGACCATGTTGAAACTCAGCTAAGCGTTGAAGAATGCTACTACTTTTCCTCATAAATGAATTTGCTACATGTTGAGCGAGGGGATCACTGTTCTGAATGCAAAGATAACAAACTAATGGCAATTCCAACCAGCGAAAGAACTGGCCGACTCTCACAAGCACCATGTGAGAGTCGGAGTTGAGTTGAATTAGCTTCTCCTCACGCCAGATAGTCGTTGATAGGAATATCATACTTGAGAATAGGTGTTTGCATGAAGAGATGTAAGCAAAAATGATGTTATTTAAACGAGAAGTGTAATTATATTGTAATTGTTGTACTTCAAAGTTGGAAAGAATATTAAAATTTCCTTTGTTTCGTAACTTGTAGCAAACAACAAAATCCCAAGTTCAGAATTTAGAAATGTGTTTTACTATCTTAGATCTATCTTAAAAAAATATATACCAATTGTCGAAATAAATCAAATTTCTAACTGTAAATATTTTTCAGTGGAAATGTTGAAAAAATTTACAGTAATGTAGAATGTGCCTCTTCTAATCAAAACAAAAGAAGAGTGATTGTTTGGGGTAAAATGGAAAACCCTACACTGATTGTAAATCTAAACCATATTTTCATTTATTTAATCCTTAAAAAAATATTGTCTCTATTTTCTAGTTTAACAATTTATTCAATCCTTAATACTTATTACTTACACTGAGATAATCCTCATAATTCTATAATGTTCACCAAACTCTAGTTTTTTGTCACTTCCCACAACTGAAACTAGCCTAGATCCAAATCATAGGCTCTATCAAGCGTCGAGAGGGATCAAATCTCCCGAGGTGCAAACCTCTTCTCAGGTATTGCACTCAAGGAGGTTTGCACCTCGAGAGATTTGATCCCTCTCGGCGCTTGATAGATCCTAGGATTTGGATTTAGGCTGGTTTAGTTAAGATTCCCCATCTTGAAGCCAAATCACGTTCAAATGTAGGCCATGCTCTCAATGAAAAACACTGAGAGGACTAGTTAAACTTATGATGAAAATAATTTCTGAGATATTTGTATGAACTAATTCCTTCAAAATTGTTATTATCATACACAAAATTAGATAAAATATCATTTTATTTGTGATAAATAAACAATAAAATATATTTTATATCAATTGAATATATATATGTATATATTAAAAAACAAAAGTTGATTACAATTTAGTTCAGCCCTTTTAAAAACAATGATAACTATTTTTTTTTCAAACATAAAAAAAACATCATATTTGTTATTTAATTATGAATCTAAACTTGTCTATATAGTCAACCAAATTATTACATAAATTTTATTAAAAAAAAAGCAACAGTCTATTTATTGTATGTTTTCAATTTTAATGTAGGTTTTGGTAGGAATCCCTTAATTTTATTTTTGGTCAAATCCAAATTTGAAAATGGTTAAACATATTTCATATATGTAATTTTAAAAATTCTTAAATATTTTTAACCAAACTACAAACAGAATAAAACTAAAAATATGCTAGAAAAAAGTTAAATATTTAAGATTACAATCATAAATATGGATCAAATTAGACAAAAATAAAAATGTGAATGAAATATTCTACTAATTGTATAAGAAGCTAGATATTTATAAACATAGATTTGAAATAAACATAGATTTGTAGACTAATTGAAGAATTCTGGAAGCTGAAGTCTTAAGCACACTACATCACAGAGTTAAAGGAGATTAAACAATTTCCTAATGAAACTGTTTGGGACTTTGACCAGAGATTTAAGACACTAATGGAAAGAGTCAGTTTCGAAATGAGTGATGTTCATCACAAAGAGTGTTTTATCACAGCGTTGGTACCCCATCTGATAATCGCTGATGCAACAAAAGATCACAACAAAGAGCGAGGCTCTGGAGATTGCAATGAAGTTAGAGGCTTCACCTATTGGAGAAAATACAGCAAAATACAGCTTGTATGAACCAGATTCAGGCCCAGCTAGAAAAATTAATGCTTCAGCTACAAGATATAAAGAATTGGAGGAAATGATTAATAGTTGGCCTGCAGAATGGTGAGAACCAGTAGGTGTAATAGAAATATCAACAGGACCTCTGGCGGATGCACCTATTGAGCCTAAGCACAAAGATAACAAACAATCTAATAAAGAATTGTCAACAGAGACACCTACTAACCCAAAAGAGCAGTGCATATTTAAGGAACTAAAAGCAGAGAGACACATGGATCAGGCTATGAATAGTAACGCTAGGTCAGCAATGGAAGCATAGTTAAACCAGCTTGTTAAGGCCATCAACGATGCAATTGATGCAGCCACAAAGGAGATGAAGAAATCAGCACAGGAAGGACTCCCTGAGGTAAGAACCAAAAAATTGTTTCAAAGAGAGCACCCGAGAGTATGACTATGCACGAAACCGCATCAATCAACACTGAGCCCCCGACTAGGAATGTTCAAATTCCCCTGGCTACGATTGATGCCAGAAGTGAGGACCTGAATACCTCCCCATAGCAGTTGTGACACATCCCAATGGATATCAACAAGATTCCTACCCTGAAGTTGGTATACTTGTAGCAAAGTGCCAACTAAGAGTTGGCAGATAGACAGAAGGACATCAACAATCAATTCCTACGATTGCAGGAGAAAGTAGAGGCGTCATAGAAGGAAGTTGATGCACTACAGAGAGCAAAGGCAAAGCTGATAAAAGAAAAAGTGCAAGAGATAGAAGAAATGAAGAAAGCACAAGAAGAATTGAAGATGAAGACTGCTAAGGAGATCACAGAGCTGAAGAAGGAGACAAATCCCATCATTATTGAAAAGTCCCATCTTTTTTATAGTTAAGTACAAGTAGAAGCAATAGTTGTGGACGGTTGTAAGCACGTCGGTGAGAAAAACGCAGAGCTATATGTAGTCATGAAAGCTAAGTGACTTGGGAAAATTATTGTGCAGTTGTAGAAGGATAACAACATTTTGAATGCTCTGGTATATCCCGACACGCCTCTTGAGAAAATTACTAAGAGGAAGACTACCATAAAGGAAGTGGCGGCAAAACTTGAAGAGCTAGAAGGAATCCAAAAAATGTCATTGAAGCGATGATGAAGTTTTGGGGAAGCATCATACAAGATGCACAGTTAGAGAAACTAACCAAGTAGTTGCAGGAGGTCGAAGAGAAACTAGCTACCCTGAATACTTCCTTGAGAGCAATGCTGCTAGTAATTTCGATTACACGGTCATTCGAACTCAGAGAGTTGCAGCAATGGGTAGGAAAGTATCAGGAGTGCCAGAGGAAAAGAAACGATCATCTCAATGAGTTCCAAGAGATTGGATCCCAATTATCTGTGAAGGAAGTTTTCGCGCTACAGGCTGTACAGGAAGGAAGGAAAGAAGTTGCTGAAAAGATGGTGGAGCACCCAATGAAGAAGTATTTGTTGAGAAGTTAAGACATTGCTAAGATAATTCAAGCGCAAGTAAAGGAGTTCACTAAGAAGTATGCAGACTTTAGACTGAATATCAATGAGCACACCATGTCCACCTGACGTGGCTCAAGGGCGATCCACAAGATTGTGTTGGGGGCTGGTTGGCATGGTTTTGGACACATTAGTTGCACTTCATCATTGGTGTCATGCAAGCTCAAAAGACATCACACAAGAGGAAGAATAGCGTGCAAGGCAGAAAATAGACTATTTTGTGTCACATTTTTGTATTTGGACCATATTTTGTGGATATTGGTCATGATTTTGTAGATTCAGTTAAGAATTGGTTAAGAGTTAGTTAGAAGTGGACCTTGAATGTAAAGGTGCAATCCTATAAATAGAAGTAGAATTGCAAGTGTTAGATATAGTTTTAGAGAGAGTGAGATTTTGGATGGATCAAGATTGGAACTTGAATTGTGAACTGTTGTGAATCTGTGAATCATTGCACAGAAGTAATATGACAAAGTAGAAGTTGATCTGAATTAATGTTTCCTTTTATCTTTTTTTTGTCTTACTATTTCTGCAATCCAATGATGAATGGTTGCGACATGGATCTATGATACAATGTCTCTTGCTTCTAAATGGTGTTCTCTTTGTAGATCTATTTGCACTACAATATGTTTATGTTAGTTATGAATGAATGATGTGATCTGCTAAGAGAAATGATGAATGGTTCTGTTAATGATTAAGTGATCATTCATATTTTTGAATGAATTGATAAGATGTTGTCGATGCACATAGTCCACTTCTATTCTGTGGAAAATTGGTTCCGACAGCTCTCCCTCAAACATCTCAGGTGAGACTTCATCCTCTTTGCGGGTGTTGTTGGTAGGGTAAAACCTGTCTAGGTCAGTGCTTAGGGAGAGTGTGGTGAGTTGAATTTCGACAAAGTGGGAGTGCTTGTCGACTGGGTTTTTTGGATGGGTTTGCACCAACAAGATGTGAATTGCACTTATGGTTGACTTAGATGTGGTTCTTCTTAGAGCACTCTAGCTCTTATGACACATCTGATGCTTATGGATGGATTGTGGTTAAATTTCCTAGGAATGGTTTATCTCTAGAGGATGGTTTCATGCGTGGGGAGGATTTGTTGTTGTTTTTCCATAGAATTATCCTTCTAGCATGTGTTGGTTGGTATATCACTCATTCCCTTTTAGCAGTGCAATTTGTTCGACATGATTTTATGGCATGGATGGCTTATGATGGATATACCTTAGAGTGATATTGACTCTAAGAACTTGATTCACACCTTAACATGGTTATATATCATTTTTATAGTAACACACCACTTGATTGGCACATGTATTGGAGAATACACACATTTTCATGGAGTTCCCTACCTTCTAGCTCTTGTTGGATGAAATTGCAAACTTCTTTACTAAAGAGTTGTCTTGTTGCTAATCTTGGATGATATATTGATACCATTTACTATAATTTACTATGGAGTATCCTCCTTGTCTCTCTCTCTTTTGATGTGTGGAGGAATGCTTCTTCCATTGATCAGTGGTCTCCTTAGTTCATGGAGCTATATTTGAGCACATACATTGATGAGATAGTAGTGGAGGTTGATGGGTTGGTTTTTATGTATACATCATTTAGTTGGAGGGAATTCATTGCATAATTATTAGGTCAAAGTTGAAAGAATCCACATTGAGGTTACTCGCACCACTATCTATTAGGATAATTAAGATTTAATAGACCTACATTGCACACATATTCATGTTTATGGTTGTGCATTCACTTTAAAGGACCACACATATGATTATAAAGAAACTTTGAATAATTTGAAACATGGAACACTCCTCTATAGAAGAGTTGTTTGTACACTTTTCATACTGATATTGATGAAACATTCACCTTGAATGATATCTATTTCACATTTGAGATGATATTGTCCAATTTGGCAGTAAGAAAGGAAGGAAAAAGTTGAACAACCTTTAGCTACTCCCAAATATGGGGGGTAGCCTCTTCTTTAAAGGTAGTACCAAAAAAATCCACAGCGGGTTCCTTCAAGTCACCATCCCTAGCACACAACTTACCTCAACGATCACCAAGTTCCCAGATCGTATTTGGATTACAATGGGAAGAAGCAAAGTTTTGGAAAAACTTAGTGTTTGCATCACCCTGTTCAATCCACGGTGCACGACTCTTAAGCCGCATCCTAGAAAATTCAAATGCCAGGGTCTCCTCCTTCTGAGTATTAACTACTCCAATATGAGTACTATCCTCCACTGATAGTGATCCATACAGATACATTAATAAGATATCGAAATGGACGACTATATCAACTCTAGTTCTGTGTTATGTTCAACTTTCATGCGAATTTCCCAGTCACAGACCAAATACTTTAAAATCTTCAACTTTACCATCATGCATCCCATCGCACCAAATGCCTCCTCCACCTGCAGTCATATCCATTCCAATCTAACAAATGATACAAATTCCTCCATCCATAGCCAAGATCGAATGAACTTATAAGGTGTTGGGATACGCTCCCCTCCTCAACCCAATCCAAGAAAACTGGATAATGATTAGATATATCAGAAGGATGGGTCTAGACCCTAAATTACGATAACAAAGATACCAAAGGCTATGCCACCAAAAATTGGTCCAATATTTTTCCAATAGAATCAATGCCAGCTCTTCCATTCCGCCAAGTTGGTCCCAGTTTAGGTGGTCAGATATCCACCAGCTGAGATTCCACAATTAAATTGTTGAAAAACATACCAAGTGGATCACAACATGCATAACAGACTGAAATATTGACAGAAGACGTCATTAAATTTAAATTCCCGACAACAATGAGATTAGGAAGCTTCAACAGAACTTTTTCAATGACCTGGTTCCAAAAAAACTCTCAGTCCGAATAAGGTGGATAAACATTAAGACAATGCCAATAAACTAGAGAACTCTTGAATCATTCTTTAACCACGATACCTGCAAAGGAGAGAAATTAGCGGCATCTAACCAACTGGGGGTGTTGACACAAGCTTAGTCGACAAGGGTTCTCTCTCTATCGATGCCTAGACCACTGCGATATCCCTAAGCACTGGCCCAGACAGGTTTTATCTCGTCTGACAACACCTGTAGAGCAGATGAAGTCTCACCCAAGATGCTCGAGGGAGAGATGACGGAACCAAGTTTCATTAATATGGAGGAGGACCGTGTGTCTCTCTTAGTGACTTATCGCAACATTATTCCATAGATCTAATCATTCATATTATGCATTAACATAATTGTACCATCATTTTAACAGATCACAATAACACAACCGATTCACAACAAATACATTGATGTGCAGACATATCTAGCATTATATCATCATTTAAAGCAGAAACACGTCGCATCAATCGCATATCCATGCCATAGATACACATTAGAGTCACATTTGGATCGCGGGAAATAGTAAAATAGAAAAACTGTAAAAAACACAGTAAGTCCGCTCAACCTCCATCATGTCATATTAACTTCCACAACAAAACAAGAGTTCTCAAAACAAATCAACAAATGCAAAAAATCATCCAAAGCTAGCTGTTCAGAACAACTACTAAGCAGAAACTCTCCCAAGAGACCCAAAAGACCTAATACTTGTCATTTGACATCTATTGATAGGTTTGTGCCTTTACATCGGTGGTCCACTTAACCAACTTCCTAACTAATTCTTAACAGATTCTACAAAATAGTAACCACTATCAACAAAATGCGGTCCAAAACTACAAAAATGACCAAAAATACATAAAATATTATATTTCCAACCTGTGCATCATTTTCCATCTTGAACGATATCTTTGACCTTGCATAGCATCCAAGATGTTACATAACTAACTTATCCCAAAACCTCTTGTTAACAGGACCCCAACACAATCTTGTGGCTCGCCCTCGCACCACATTAGCTGGACATGCCAATATTCATTAATCTTTAGCTTGAAGTCCTCGTACTGCTAAGTGATCTCCTTCACCTTTTCTTTGAATTTATTATCAATATCCCGAATTCCTATAAAATCATGTGTTAATGGGTGCTCCACCATCTTATCGGCAACCTCCTTCTTTCCTTCCTGAATGCCCTGTAACGCAGAGACTTCCTTAACCAAAATATGCATTTCTTGTAACTCATCCAACTATGTATTGCACCTCCGCTGATGCTCCCTTTCTTTGGCAACGCGCTATTGTAACTCCTTCAGCTCCATAGAATTGGTGACCTGAACTACTGGTGGAAGTGCTCTCAATAGTGTCTTTAATGTTTCCAGCTGCCCCTCGGCCTCTTGCAATTGTGTTGTCAGTTGCTACAACTCCTCTCCTCCATCTCCTCTAGATGTGTCACCGCATCCTTCATGGCGCTTTTCCTCTCTGCTTTTTTTTTAGGTGGTGTATCGAGATGTAACAATTCTTGCATCTCTACATTATCTCTTTGCAACTAGGTAATGACTACCCCAATTCATGTTGCTTTCGCCACTACATCTAGATCCTTTGTGCTCTCGTATACATGTAGACATGCATATGCAATTACCTCTTCCAATTGCACATTGATGTCCTAGAAATGCGCTTTCTCAACCACTAGTCTATCTTTTCCATTTTTCAACTCCTGAATTTGCTTGGCGCTCTTGGCCCTCAACGCCTCTTGTTCCTTCTTTAATGCTTCGACCTCTCTCCATGCTTCTAGCTCTTTCTCCTACGATTGCAAGAATTGACCATTGATACTTTGATCTCTCTTTTCCAAATCCTGATTGACGAACTTCTACATATGCACCAATTTCTGTGTGGGAAGCGTGTTGATGTCAATGGACAAATATTGTAACTAATGCATGGAGGAATTGAGATCCTCGTTGTTGGTCTCAATCGCAGTTGGCGGAATTTGTACATTCCGAACCCACATCCAAGTGTTGATTGAGCCAAAGTCCTGCACAATCACTACCTATGGTGCCTTCTTCAATACTATATCAAATAAAGAATAAAGTCGAGTTTTTACCTCGCGAAATTCTTCTATTGATTGTTTCTTCATCTCTTCAGCTGCCTCATCCATTGTAGTTGTAATCTCCTTAATGATCTGATTCAACTATGCCTCCATCCTTGTTTTTGCACTACTTGTCATACCCTGCTCTTGTCGCTGATTCGTCCTTGATTCTTCAAATGTGCGTTCTGCTTACAAGTTAGTGGATGTCTGTGACAACTCTTTATCAGAATCATGGTGAATTTACTGGTCAGGATCAGGTACCAGATCAAATGGTGCATCTGTCAATGGACCTATCGACACTTATTCTAAGTTGACTGGTTCTCTCCATGTTGTAGTCCAATCATTGACAATTGTCTCCAACTCCGCATCAGACAACTTGTAAGGTGTCGAAAACCATTTCTTCTCTCGGTCTCACTGTGCCTGTACATGAATGGCGTGTGGGCCAACCATAAACTGAGCAACCCATTGGAAATTCATCATAGCCTCCTCAAACAATCGTGAAAATTTCATAGCTACAGCCTACAACACTTCCCAATAGATACAAAACTAAATAGCACAGTCCTTCAGTCTGTCAGTTTCCTTCACCCACCAGAGATTCTAGTAGTGTTCTCCCTTGTATAATTTTACTGCATCCATATCAAAGCCTTGATAGTCATCTGGCTCCATCCAAGCCATGAGCGTAATTAAAATCAGTATCCAACTTTATGCAAATGGGCGTAGCCCCACCTGGACTGCCACTGCATCCTCTGTTAACTGGTTCATTAAAAACAATGACCATTTCATTTTTACCCCTTGCACACATTGTTCTACACATGCAATAACCCCATAATTACACTGGGTAGGCATGTTCATATGCATAATATTAGTAGGAAAAATGTGTGTGCCAATACGTACATCCAGATCATTAATGATGTCGATGTGGTATTCCCGTCCGTACCACTGCAAGCCATATCTCTTCTTTAGCTTCGCCGCAAGCCTCTTGTCGTTATCCCTTCCTCTAAAATACTGTGAGGGGTCTGGCCCATCCTTAGGAAGCCCTGTCATCTCTGAAATAAGTGCTACTGTAACTAGGATGGGTTGGTCTAGCCACAAAATCCCACCATGGAAATATGCCAAAAGCTGCTTTATGCAGGCATTTGCCTCATTCAACTGCCCAAAATATGGCATGTTGATTAATCCCAACAATCCTTCTCTATCCAAGCCATGCACCCTATCCTTTGGAATGTGTAAAATCAATTCACCTCCCACAGCTACCATAGTTTCATAAGATTCCTCTGTGATCTCTGTCGATGCAAGAAAATCGTGATCATCATACTTCATTCCCATTAGCGCAAGCACGATATCCATATTACATGCCATACCCCGCGGTATCTCTGACACCTTCATCGGGTATTTCTGGTTCTTGGTCATTTTCCTTGGCTTCGCATCAGGTCACATGGGAGGCACATACCCAAGGATATCCGCAATGGACACCCCTGTGCAGGTTGTTGACTCCACAACTCTTGGACTTGAAGGACCCTCCTACAAAGGTGCCTCCTCCTATGCCCACACATACATTTTGGTCTGTTGCTTCTTCGGTACTAGTGAGCAGGGTAGATGTGTCTCTCTCTTCTTCTTCAGAATTGAGGAGGATCCCACTGGCATACTAGAAACATCCTCTTCTATGGTGACTCCCATGACTGGTGAATCCCTCTCACTAGAAATTTCAACTGTGACTTGATCACGCTACATGCCCCACAATATTTAGTGGGAACTCGACTCAACTTCATGCTGCAACTCACTAAATCACCGCAAATTAAATCAGTGCAACACAACACAACTCTTCTGCGACAAATCTGTAACTAAACAACTCAATCAACACAATTCTTCAACTCAACAACTCAACTCTGCGACAATTCTATAACTTTGTCAACTTTTAGTCTTGCACAATGGTGAATGTTGACCACATTTGACCCCTTCTTATAGCACCAATTCGATCAAATCTTAATCATGGAAAAATCATCTTTAATCATTTCTACCAAATCATGCATTAATCACCTAAATCCATCGATGATCCTATCAATCCAATGGTCGAATCGACCATAAATAGGCGTCGCTTCAACAAGTGTCATCAGTTAAATGATTTAATTGTCTTCATTTATTACTGATTTGACTATGTCATAGCCCCGTAGATATTGTGGCATGGCCTCCTAACTGCGATACTAACTCTACTACTTGCGCATCTCCTTCCCCCTAGTGCGCCATCCTTCTAACTATCATTTCATGTAGAAACTATCCTTTTTTTTATAGTGCAGTTCCTCAAGAATCACGTGGTTTCGGGCATGTCTTGTAGGGCTTCAGCCTGCTACCATTCACTAACTTTGGCAGCATCACTCCATCTAAATGCTGCAACTAAAATGCACCTCCTTATGTAATGGAATTAATGAGATATGGAACTAGCCAATGCATTTGTAACTTACCTTAAACATGTAATAGAGATAGGGTATCTGAAAGGAGAAATACCTTTGTAGCTAAAGAAGTCAACTAAGTCATGAGTGGAAAGATCCAAGCCAGAGTCAGAGACAGAGGAGGTGCTAGCATCTTTGCCAACCTATACTAATGCTTAAACCCAGAGAGAAAATTAAAATGTAGAAAAATACAAGAGAGATTTTGTGAATTGTAGTGCCTATATATGTGATATGCATTGTATTTAAAGTGTATTAGGAATTTGTGTGACTTTGGTACAATCCTGAATTCAAAATCCTGAAGGTTAGAGAGATGTATGTTAGTAATTTACAAGTGGTAGTGTTGAGATGTATGTGCTACCCCCGAAACCCTCCAACCTACACAAGATTGAACTCACATCTGTGTTAGCCTTGCCAAATATTGGCATGTATAGAACATTATTCTTGGGAAGAGAGGAGATAAAAAAATCTCATACAGTAAGGAGTAATTAATCCCAATGAATACCCATGTGGTCTTCCAATAGTGTAAGATATAAACAAAAATATATCTTGGTAGATGTGTGTAGAGTTAAGGATTGCACAAGAGTAAAGTAAAAAATATCAAAAACCCCTATCAAGGATCGATGAAACAATCAACTACTTATATCCAGCCTAGTATTTTATAAACATGGATTTGAAGTAGAGATACCAACATGTCGATATATTGCAAAGAAATACCTAGAAAAATAATTTCAAAACAAAACAACGACTATATGAGTGGTTGATTGTCATTCAAATTTGCAATGATCTTGCGAAGTTTCAAGACATACAAATAATTCCTTGAGAACATTCCTAAACGTTTTGCAATTATTTACTTGTATGATGATTATGGTGTTCAACAAGAGCTAGCATAGGTTGAACATTATGGGAAGATACTCTAGAACCAATGCCTATATAAAGGCGTTAATCACTTCATTGCAATTTAAGAATGTTGTTATATTGTATAAATAGCTTTAGCCTTGTGTCCAATATTATGCACATTTTTTCTATTTTACCAGAAACAAGAAACAGAACCTATTAATAATGAAAACTAATCTAATGTGTTTACAAGAAGTTTTCATAACAGGCACAACCGACAATGGTTTTACTCTTGTAACTTATTTGATGAAGTATATAGTGCATGGTTGGGATACATATGTAATTATAGTCTGAGAGACTAAAGTCCCGTCTTGCAATCTCTTCATTCTTGATTATTGACCTTCAATACTTTGCATGTGCAGTTGTTTCCCCTTATGGGGTTTTACCACATTACACTTTTGTTGCAATGGTGTTTTCTTGTGTAATATGTCTCTGATTTTTTGACAAGTGGTATCATATCTTTGTGTGAAAGAGAGTCCTCGGAGAAGAGGTGATCCACCTATATAAATAAGAAGGAGACCATTCCTGGAGGCATCACTAGGAAAGGAGACATCACTCATTTCCTTCTTGGATTTGTTGTTGGATCGTTGTTAATGAAAGACAAGACCGTAGAAAGGAGCCACTACTGGCCATCTGTTGTTGGATCATGGAGTTTATTCACCTATCTGCAAAGGTGAAGTCTCAGCAATCATGGAGAGAACTGCACTCGCATGAAGGAAGAGGTGATTGTTGACTGAACATGGAGAAGGGGGTCACAGGCTGCCATCGTGGAAATTGATGGAGAGGCACATGGAGTGCCTGCCTAGAGACCATGACTGCTGCTACAGTTAAATTGTTGTCAAACCGTGGAGTGTGGAAGGAAGAGTCCACGTGGAAGAGTTGTTTTGCCTGGTGGAAGGAAGAGACCACGTAGAAGAACTCATTGCTAGAGTAGTATTCTTGTTGTTGCTACTTGTGAGCCCCTACTCACTGTTGGACATGAAGAGATTCAGTCACTATTGGTGGAGTGCAGTCATTGCTGGAAAGAAGATCGTCGGTGGAAAGCTCAATCACGCATGGAGAAGAGGCCAGGTCGCGTGTGGAGAAGAGGCCAGCACTGGCGTTGCTAGAGAGACTCCCGTGTGGAGAAGAAGGGAGGCATGAGTTGTTATTGGAGGATCATGAGTGATTAGAGGTGAGTCATTTGGGTAGAATTAAATCCAACAACTACTGGAGATAAACCATGCTAATGAAGAAAACCTATGATATTTTGTTTATATATATGTATTTAAAAAAAATTAAGCCACGACTGCAGTTTCTTGTTCAGGAGAATATACTATTGTTTGTTTGGGAGTATTATGTTAGGAATATATATACATTATATATATAATCACAACAATGTCTACCACAAAGTTTTAAATTGAAAATTTTAATGGTAAAAATAATTTTTAACTATGGAAATTAAACATGGGAGATCTGTTAGTACAACATGGGTTACAAAAATCCTTATATGGTAAAAGAAAGAAACCTATAACTATGATAGATGATGAATGGGAGGAATTAGATGCCAGAGTGCTTAGCACAATTCGGTTATATCTTGTAGATGATGTGTTATTTAACATTATTGGAGAAAAGTCAGCAACAATCCTATCGAACAAGCTAGAAAGTCTTTATATGACCAAATATTTGACAAACAAAATTTACTTGAAGTGACAACTATACAGTATGAGAATGAAAGAAGGTACGAAGATAACAGATCATTTGAATGTTTTTAATACTCTTATTTTCTAGTTGAGTAGTATGGATTTTAAAATTGATTATGAAGATAAAGTAGTCAATCTCTTATGTACTTTACCTGAATCTTGGGGTAAAAGTAGTTTCTTCCATTAGCCTTAGTATAACTGATACCTTAGAATTTGACAATGTGGTTGGAGCATTATTGTCTAAGGAATTAAGGAAGAAATCTAGTCTTGAAACCTCTTTGATAGAAGCTTTGGTTGTTAGAGGTCAACCCAAAGATAAAGGAGAAAATTGAAGAGGTACTTCCAGGTCTAAATCAAAGGGCGGAAAGAGAAAATTAAAATGCTGGTACTATAACAAGACTGGACATCTCAAGAAGGATTGTTGGAAATACAAGTGTCCAAGAAAGATTATTCCAAATCAGAGGAAAATTCAGTTAAGTCTTCTGATTTAGGTATGATCGATGAGGTTTTATCCGTTTGTAATGTTTATGAATATGATGAAGAATGTCTATTGGATTCTGCTGCTTCACGCCATATCTTTCCTCATAAAGATTGGTTTGCTTCCTATCAAACAGTTAATGATGGAATAGTTCTTCTAGGACACAATCATTCATGTAAGACTAGTGGGGTTTGAAGTGTTAAAATTAAAATGTTTGATGGAGTTGTAAGAAAACTTATAGATGTTAGACATGTGCGTGAATTAAAGAAAAAAAAATCTTTGGGATTGTTGGATTCTTGTGGTCATAAGTTGACATGTTTAAGTGGAATTATAAAAGTATCTAAGGGATATTTAGTGGTCATGAAGGAAAAGAAAATAGGAAACCTTTACAAATTAGTTGGAATAACTCAAGTTAATGATACAACATTGGTATCTAAAGAGGAGTCAAGATGCACTCAATTATGGCAACAACATCTTGGACATATGAGTAAGAAAGGACTTAAGGTATTCATTACAAAAAATTTCAACTCAAAATGGGCCTCCTAAGGAAAATAATAAAATAATAGTTAAAATAATAAAATAATATTTTGTAATTTTGGAGGAAGAAAAGGAAAAAACTACTTTTTTTGTTCGTATTTTCGACATATGTCCCTGTGTTTTTACTCAAATTGATCAAGAGATCCCTTTGGATGCAGAATTAAATTCCACATCCAATGAGTACCCACTTGGCATACTTTTGACGGACAGTGCTACCCCAAAAACAAGAAATACCTGGAAAAAAAAAAGTGATGATGACATCATCATAGCGTTTTTCAGGTATTTCTTGTTTTTGGGGTAGCAGGTTCCGTCAAAAGTATTCCAAGTGGGTACTTATTGGATGCAGAATTTAATTCCACATCCAACAAGTTCTCCCAATCGAAATTTGAGTAAAAACACAGGGAGATATGTCAAAAATACGAACAAAAAAAGTAGTTTTTTATGATAACTCTCCCCAAATTTATATTAAAAAAGTGTTTAAGACCTATACTATATTTCAAATTTAAATCAATTTCATTGCATGACACATGATGACATGGAATTTGATAGAGGGTTAAAAGGCCCGTTTTGAGTTGAAATTTCCTCTAATGAATGAATCATAAATTGCTTCCAAATTTGAAAACTCTGAATTTGATGTTTTGTATAGACATTTTATATTTGGAAAGTGGTGTAGACAAAAATTCAAAGCAGGTAGTCATGTTAGTAAAGGTGTTCTTGACTACATTCATTCTAATTTGTGGGGTCCATCTCCTACCATTTCCTATGGGGTCGAAACATATTATGTATTATTTATAGATGATTTTTCTAGAAAGGTTTCACTAATACATATGAGCAAATTTGGGACGGTTTTTTGTTGCTATTTCCATGTTTCATCGTCCCAATTGTGACAATAACGATCACGATGTTTCATGGCACTTATTTCGTCACTATAACGACGAACTTTATAAGTCGTCGATATAGAGACGAAAACTGGCTGCCACGTGTCTTCTATATGGTGACCTTGAAATTGATTTTTTTAATTAATTTTCTGCATTTCATCGCTCTATCGACAAAATTATCATCCCTATAACGACGCAAATATGGCCAAAACTGCTTGGAAAAATTTTGTTTCCATGCAAAATAGTGGAACAGTTTCGACGAACGTTTGTCTCTCTATCAACGAATTATGGAATTTGAACAGAAATTTCTTCCACGTAAAATCGTGGAAAACCAATATCTATCGAAGAAATATGCAAGTTGAATGGTAATTTTTCCATAAAACTACGTCGCTATAGCAACAATATTCATGGAAATCCACCCCAGGTTTCGACGGTTTTTAATACTCGCGACGAAAGTTCATCGATATTGCGACGAAACCTGGAGGTTTCAAAAAAATTTAAAAAACCGTGGAAAGGCACATTCCTTTCCACAGTTTTAGATCTTTAGTAAGTGCTTGTGATTAATGTGTAGTCTCGTGGAGTTTTTGTGTCTATGGACAAGAGAATCCATAGATACACTTTGAGAATCAGCAGTCGATAAACCAATACCTTGGATAACTTATCCCATTCAATTATTTCTAGTGGCATGATTATATGCCTAGATTAAATTTTGTAGGCACTTATTCAAAGCATAGCATCTATTGTATATTGGTCTAATTTACACATTTCCATGTTGGTTTCTAATTACTTGTAATATTTCCATACTTATTCATCATAGTGAAATAGGGTCCTTACATAATGGTCTTATTCACACCCTCTGTGCATATGAAAATTGTATGGTTTCATCCGGGTCCAATGTGCATCCTATGAACTTCCACAACTTTTATCAGGCAGATAGAAAGGTGATAGAAAAGAACAACGACAGAAAGAAAAACCAAGCATAAAATAACAAAAATTGAAAATTACAATATGTCTCTCTACCACCATTCAAGCAGGCTATATCATAGATGTTGTTGGTATTACAATGTTATCTGCAATGGAAGGTGTTAACACCATATTTTTCCTGTAAAGGCAGTAGGTTCTAGGCTCTAGCTTCTATTGAGATGCATTATTTGCAATTACAAGATCTAGTTCCAAAAGAAAATGTTAAATGGATTGATACGATCAATGGACTAGTTGATGCTACAAGGGATTTTAGTAGTGAAGAATCAAGGTTTGATAATTTATTAGTGTATATGTGAAAATATCCTCAAATTTGAGATCTGAATTACCTGGCATACTTGGCATACTTTTGACGGACAGTGCTACCCCAAAAACAAGAAATACCTGAAAAAAAGTGATGATGACATCATCATAGCGTTTTTCAGGTACTTCTTGTTTTTGGGGTAGCAGGTTTCATCAAAAGTATTCCAAGTGGGTACTTATTGGATGCAGAATTTAATTCTACATCCAACAAGTTATCCCGATTGAAATTTGAGTAAAAACACAGTGAGATATGTCAAAAATACGAACAAAAAAAGTAGTTTTTTTATGATAACTCTCCCCAAATTTATATTAAAAAAGTGTTTAAGACCTATACTATATTTCAAATTTAAATCAATTTCATTGCATGACACATGATGACATGGAATTTGATAGAGGGTTAAAAGGCCCATTTTGAGTTGAAATTTCCTCTAATGAATGAATCATAAATTGCTTCCAAATTTGAAAAATCTGAATTTGATGTTTTGTATAGACATTTTATATTTGGAAAGCGGTGTAGACAAAAGTTCAAAGCAGGTAGTCATGTTAGTAAAGGTGTTCTTGACTACATTCATTCTAATTTGTGGGGTCCATCTCCTACCATTTCCTATGGGGTCGAAACATATTAGGTATTATTTATAGATGATTTTTCTAGAAAGGTTTCACTAATACATATGAGCAAATTTGCAACGGTTTTTTGTTGCTATTTCCATGTTTCATCATCCCAATTGCGACAATAATGGTCATGATGTTTCATGGCACTTATTTCGTCACTATAACGATGAACTTTATAAGTCGTCGATATAGAGATGAAAACTGGCTGCCACGTGTCTTCTATATGGTGACCTTGAAATTGATTTTTTTAATTAATTTTCTACATTTCATCGCTCTATTGACAAAATTGTCATCCCTATAACGACGAAAATATGGCCAAAGTTGCTAGGAAAAATTTTGTTTCCATGCAAAATAGTGGAATAGTTTCGACGAACGTTTGTCTCTCTATCAACGAATTCTAGAATTTGAACAGAAATTTCTTCCACATAAAATCGTGGAAAACCAATATCTATCGAAGAAATATGCAAGTTGAACGGTAATTTTTCCATAAAACTACGTCGCTATAGCAACAATATTCATGGAAATCCACCCCAGGTTTCGACGGTTTTTAATACTCGCGACAAAAGTTCGTCGATATTGCGACGAAACCTGGAGGTTTCAAAAAATTTTAAAAAACCATGGAAAGGCACATTCCTTTCCACGGTTTTAGATCTTCAGTAAGTGCTTGTGATTAATGTGTAGTCTCGTCGAGCTTTTGTGTCTATGGACAAGAGAATCCATAGATACACTTTGAGAATCAGCAGTTGATAAATCAATACCTTGGATAACTTATCCCATTCAATTATTTCTAGTGGCATGATTATATTCCTAGATTAAATTTTGTAGGCATGTATTCAAAGCATAGCATCTATTGTATATTGGTCTAATGTACACCTTTCCATGTCGGTTTCTAATTACTTGTAATATTTCCATACTTATTCATCATAGTGAAATAGGGTCCTTACATAATGGTCTTATTCACACCCTCTGTGCATATGAAAATTGTATGGTTTCATCTGGGTCCAATGTGCATCCTATGAACTTCCACAGCTTTTATCGGGCAGACATAAAGGTGATAGAAAAGAACAACGACAGAAAGAAAAACCAAGCATAAAATAAATGAAATTGAAAATTACAATATGTCTCTCTTCCACCATTCAAGCAGGCTATATCATAGATGTTGTTGGTATTACAATGTTATCTGCAATGGAAAGTGTTAACACCATATTTGTCCTATAAAGGCAGTGGGTTCTAGGCTCTAGCTTCTATTGAGATGCATTATTTGCAATTACAAGATCTAGTTCCAGAAGAAAATGTTAAATGGATTGATACGATCAATGGACTAGTTGATGCTACAAGGGATTTTAGTAGTGAAGAATCAAGGTTTGATAATTTATTAGTGTATATGTGAAAATATTTTCAAATTTGAGATCTGAATTAATAAATTAAATGATGCTACAAACTTGCAAATGATATGTCTTTTCCAACCAACAACCAATATTTGTGACAGCAGCAGAATGTTTTAACCTTTAGTTAGATTTGAAATAAGGTACACATGAGGCTAAAACTAGGGAAGATCTAGGAATTTCACTTATTAATCTGAAGTTTTCAACCCTGCAAATAAACCTTTTAATTCTATTTTAGACCAGATTTAATCAGCGCTACAGAGCATATTTCCAGAAGGTAATTCCCAGCCACAAACTGGGGAAAACCTACCATGTGATTTGACGTTTTATGGATGATTTTAATACATGTAAATGACAGAAATTTTCAGATCTTATAAAATAGAAAATGAAAGATGAAGTAAGATTTAAAATGGCATAAAATCTATGATTAGTGCCTAACAAGTCCAAGTGGGGAAGATGGGGTCAATTGAGTATCTCATGGAGGCTTTAGTGGTTAAAGAGTAGATAGGGTTGAATGGTTCAAACCCAATCTGCTCCATAATAACTAGATCCATTTCAGAAATATTCAATAGGATAATACTAAGCTAGACATTAGATATTTGTCAAACAAGATCCACGAGGTGGCAATGTCACCGCAATTCCTAAAAATTATTACTACAAGACAAATGCTATAAAATGGAAATATACCTATGTTTCAACCCCAACAAATATTCCCATGTCAAACCAAGAAATCTATCATAATACACTTGTAATATAACTACAAATGGTAGCTTCAAAGATGGAGGATAAAGGTTAATTGCTCTTAGTAGGTTTTAAAACTCGAGAATCATCTTCCCCATGAGAAGGTTGGAAGAAGCTTGGATGACAGGAAAAGCACCTCCATTTCCACCCAAAAAAGGCTTCTCGCGCAATATTTTGGTTTGGTAGAAAATAAATGGGAACAAAAAATTCCAATCTTTTGGTAGAAAATGAAAAATTAAACACAATTTTGAATAGTAATTTAAAGAAGCAATGAAGAAATGGAGCCAAAAGCTGAAAAAAATAGTTCTGATAGAGGGAAAGTGGTTAAAAAACAGAGGTGGGAAATGCACAGAGAGAACATAAGAGTGTTAAAAGCAGGGAATGGTATAGCAAGAACACAACAAAGACAATCAAGTCTGATATTTTTATGTTTCTATACAAACATTGGATAGGAAGCATGATGAAGAGGCTAGAAATTAAAATAGCAAAGTTATATTATACGATAGGTACAAGCAAGTCATATAAAATATTAATGCCTAGGGAGAATGTAGGCAATGCAAAAAAACCTTACCTTATCAATCGCCTTTCTCTAGGTCAATTGGCCCATACCGCTTGTAAAGAGTTTTCCTAATAAATGGAAAACCACTATGTTGGTTGGCAATTAAATTTATAAATAAAATAAATAATCCATTCCTAGACCTATACACAAGTGGTCATTTTGCTAGGCATGGAAAATAACAAAATGCTCTATGAAATAAAAAAATGGGCATACAATTAAATTAGCTAATGTTGTCTGGAAAGTGTGTTCTTGGGGTAATTCCACCAAGAGATGTGGTTCTGGAGTCACATTCCACATGTCCTGCGAAGGAAATCAACAATCAATCTATCCAACACACATTTTCCACCAGAATATCAACTCGCATTTAAATGCTATATTACGATATCGTTGCCTCACTGATGTGGAAACTTGTGTTTGTATTCGACAAGATTTCTTTAACCATTGTATTAAAACGAAAAAAACACACAAATTTTAAAGTTTAAGACATAAATATATTAAATACACATATAAATAGGTTTTTACTGGAAATGTGTGGACAATGTTAATAACACCATCCTATCAAACAATATAAAACCAAAAACAAAGGAAAGAGTCATGTTGTCTTATTATATGAATAAAATGTCACTAAATGCTCTAGATAAATCTTTGTTATCTATGAAATGTTAACTTTCCAGTAAATAATAGCCTGCATGGGTGTGTCTCATTGGTGGTTCAGTTGTTATGAAGTCACTTGTTGTAAATTGGAGATCACGAGATCAAATCCCACCCGAGTTTACCTGTGTCCCATGTCTTGCGGAAGGTGTGGGGAACCTAGGGGTATAGTGGTAGTGGAAATGGATCCCTGGACCTCATTTCACAAGAGTACCATCCCAGCTCCAGTTGTCGATACCCCTAGTTACAAAAAAAAATCCAGTAAATAATATTTAGATATGGAAATATTTGTTCTAACATAATGCACTTTGAGGAGATCATGGAATGATTTTTTAGCACACATATAAATACATTTTTTTTGACTTATAAAAAAAACTAAAGAAATAGTTTAGGTGAGGAAGTTCAGGGATGAACCTGTAGAGCTATGAGCATGGGCTTGTTGTGAGAATCATTGCATATGATGTTTCCATCATTATTTGTTCTCCCATTGCATCTTCCACATAGACTTGGGGACCCCATTGGATATTTATTAACCCCTTTACTATTATTTATTTCTCATATTTTCTCCTAACAGTCCTTACAAACTCGGCCACCGACATCTTTTCAACGACATCCTCCAACTGCAGAGTTAAATTCAAACCATTAAGAAGCAAAACCCTGAACATGAATCTGTTCTCCTTAGGTTCATGCTTGGGTTTCTTCTTAGGAAGCACTCCAAGGTAGCCCTCATTGCTGCTTCTTTCCCTCCTGGTAGAATATTTTTCCATCTTGGACACAAGAAATGGAAAACCGTAGAGGGAATGTTGTGTTCTTCTATCGCAGCACTTGCCTACATTTAGAATTTGCAAGAATTGATGCATGCAATAGGATTTCGTTAGTTTATACATAGAATGATATGTATGGGTTCGATGTCTCACTAATTACCCAAAGAAATTATGCATGTACAACTCAAGACATGCTCTAGCGTTCCACAATTCCTACAAAGCTCCGCTCAATAGCCTCGAAACCACTCTGAGCAAACAAAAATAGTTTTCTATAGAACATTCAGGCTTCAAACTCCAATAATTCAAGTCTGGGAGGTTCTATCAAGCTTGTATATTATCGAACACCAGGATATGTAGTGCACCCACTAAGGCAATTGCAATTGATGCTGAGCAAATTCTCCTTAGAGAGGGTATACTGAGAGACTGAGACTATTAGGTTATGTGCACTTCTATTGAAATCTCCTAGGATGCTATTTATTCATCAATTTCTTTGCAAAAAGAGGACAACCCATGCACCACTGTCATTAGAACTTCTTAGTGCAAAAGAACCTCACGACAGCAGGTAACCAAGGGAAAGATACAAACAGTCAACTTTAGTAGTTAAACATAGGGAAAACCTGTCCAAAATGTGAGCATGGTGCACTGTAGAATAGGTGAACATAACACTAGTACTACTTACTACACTGCTCCTAAGAATGCAATGGAAATATGAGGTGGGAACTCCAAAACCCTAAAATTAGCAATAACCTTAAACAAATTACATCAAAAGTGGTCGTAAGTAACTGCGCGACTAGCTAAACAGAAGTAAAATTACATATTCATTTCATCAAATTAACAGGTGGATGGGGTTTCAAGATAAAGCACAGAAACACATCAACAGGCCTTCATATAAATTATCCGACTCTGTATGGGGATTCATTATATTTCCATGGGCAATCACTGGAATCTAGGGACTAATTATGATTCTCCGTCTCCCTAATGCATCTCGACGTATAGATGAGTGACTATCGAATACGATTTTTCTCCCAATTCCTGTTCCACAAAGACTTATATCTTGCCTCAAGAATGCCATGCCATCCTATTTTCTACCAGTAATAAAACATGCATTGAAGCTCCACAAAGCCTCACTAACTGTTGATAATCTCAAACTACAAGTCAAACCAAAATTCTATTGTCTACAAACCAAAACTTGGCTGTGGACATACCAAAACTCTCTGTCAAACGAATATAATGCAGATAATCATGGGAAACAGTATGCAAATAACCATCTGAAAGGATTCCAATCCTCAGTAGCCTCAAAACCACTCTAAGCAAACAACAACTGTTTGCTATAGAAAATCCAGGCTTTAAACTCCAATAATTCAAGTTCAAGAGGTTCACGCAACAAGACACAATAATTTCAAGTCCAGGAGGTTCATGCACCAAGACACAAGAGGAACCTTGAAAATCGGAAGCAAAAAGTTATCATTATCAAAGGAAAACTAACAACCGTACTCAGGGTTTAATTGAATTGCAGTACAGCCAGCTGACACCTGTGACGTTTGATACGTCGCCAACGCTGGAGGAGCCGATATCAAAACCTACGTCACTGAAATATAGCCTAATCAACAATCAAATAAATAATTTTAAAATAATTCTATTTAATATAAAATTTTAAAAACTTTAAAAAAATTTACAACCACAAAAAATTAAACAATGTACGGTTGGTTGGATTAATAGACATAGCCCATCCATATATATCACCGCTTGAGGTGGCATAACAAGGGTTAAGAGCAACACAACCAAATTTTAGAAACCTGCACACTATTAAACTTTTCAATGGAAAGCATCCAATATAGTAGAGAAAGGTCTTACTCGATTATAATTTATTATCAAGAGACAATTGAAGATGATATCCATTGACCAAGCATCAAGTATCAAAGACATCCAATCAACCATCCATAAGCATCAAATAAGAGTACTAACCAATAGTATAAGAATTATCTCCACAACTTCTGCTTGTTTTTCAACCACAATTAGATATTTCAGTTGGTTGTTATGAAGGAATTTATATTAGTAAGCCATTGCATTCTAGATGTATGAATTTGTAGGCATATTTGTGTATGCTAACCTCTTATGGTTCAGTTGATAGAAGAGGAGGAGGTGGAGCTTATGGAAACTGAAAAAAATAAGGATGGTGGAAACAGACCCGATCCTTCTGCAGATGCAGCTATCAATAATGTTGTAAATGGTCATGCTGCCCCTACTAGACCTACATCTCCTGCAGTTGATCACTCACAAGCAGAACTCACTAAGGTTGGTTTCACTCTCAACATATTTTTTGTTTGACTATAAGCTTCCTTGGTCTATCCTTTGTTGGTAATCTCTATCTACTTCCTATTACTGCACATTTCCCTTTACAATGAATATTCCCTTGCTTGCAGTTTGACATTTAATATTAGCTTTGAAAAATGGTTTATTGAATTCTAGTCAAATAATGGTCAGGGAAGTTCACAGCAGTACCACAAATTTAATTGCAATCAAGCTAAATCAATTCCATTTACGGTTGTGGACCTAAGTTACACGATACGGGGAAACATGTATGTGTTTCCAAAACTGAAACACACTGAAAACGTGACCACTCATTTATAAATAGCACATTATATTGGAACTTTGAAAGAAAGGATTATGAATAAATGAGCAAGAAATTTTAAATGACAAGCAAAGTTCGCGATCCTCACCACTAGTATCACCCTTTGCCTCCTCATCTAGCCTTTGGCTCTACCTACATCCTCTAGGGACATCGCTTAACACCATTCAATTTTGATGAAACTACCTAATACAAGCCTTAAAATATCATATAAAAAGCTCATGCCTAATCAATGATTTTGGCTTGAGTGAAGGGTACATTTTTGCTAAAGCCATGATAGAGGAATTCAAGAATCAATGGCACCAACATAGGGTTACATAAAGGGATTGGTGCTCTTGATTAAGTGTCAATCCCATTCCTTGATACATGATAGAATCCAATCAAATGACTCTAATCTTGCCAATCCTAAAATCCTTTAATCTGTTAAGTCTGTTGAATTTTGAATGGAGTATGAAATTCTACTTTCTCCATATGAAGTCTGATGAGGTTGGAAACTTTCTCAAACATACTGGAACAGTTAGTGGTAATGTTAAAAATTTAAGTAAAAGGATAGAAAAGGAAAGACAGAGGAAATGTCAACTTTTACCAACATTTTTGGTCAAGTCTAGTAAAAAGATGAGTCAAACCAAGTCAAAATAGGTGGATGTAGAGAAGAAAACATGTTGTATGGACATTGGTATGGCATGGAAATTATTTTCCATCTCAAGAAACACGTTTCCATTGGACTTGTATTTATGGCTGGTAGTGGTAACTGGTAACACATTTCTAGTCTCTACCACACATTTCTGTACCAAAATGTTCATGCAACAACACCTATTCTGGTCTTTTCGGCAACTAAGCCATGGACTCTAGTGCCATGGAAAATGTATTTGGTTGTAGTGAACCTTCTTTCTATTTAATTACAAGTACAAACCACTATATCTTCTACATAATTGTATTAGTGACCAGTGCCTTTCAATCAATCACTTCTATGAATGAAGAAGACATACTAAGTTGATTTAGTGCTTATAGATGCAAATGTAAATGATATCAAGTCAATGTATTCAATTCAAGATATATGGAATTAGTAGAAGGGTCATCCAGTAGCACTTTATCATAAAAGATATCATTAGCCGTGTAACCATATACAATTCAATTGCAGTATTTATCCAACCAATAACCTTCCATTCAAGTATGAGGACTCATATAAATATAGCAGCAATAATACAGTATGATAGTCCTAATTATGACAATTTTATAGCAGCAGTGAAGGTTACCAATGTAAGGTGTATAAGAGTTTTAGTTTTGCATTCAATGTAAACCACACCACTCCAAACCTTGAACACTATTCTTAGAAATATAGGACAGCCACCAAATGTATGTTCCGGACTTGTAGCTATGCAAATAATTCAAATTTTCAGACTTTATTTACCTCTCTTAAATAATATCACCATCCAACTAATACTTAACCTTTGATTCAGTTCAGTGTTTACTATGGTTGCAGGTAGGGAGGGCTATCAAAGTTTGATAGTTTGCAGTTTATTGCAGACTATATGTAGCAGGTGGAAGTGTGTTGATATAGGGCTATTACAACCTTGTTTTCAAAATGGTTGCTGAAATGGTAACAATCAACATAGATTCCTCTCAAATAGAATACCTGGTGGCCCTTTAAAGAAAAAACATGGCATGGAGTTATCTTGGCACCTAAGAGAATTGGGTTTTCGAGTCCACAGAGCACCAATTATTGTATTATAATTAACACAATAGCCACTTACATATCCTATTAAAAACATTCACAGTCTAGATTTGAACTTCTAATTCATGGGAATTTTGACATGATGCCCAAAAGGAATGAACAAAACTAGAAACAAACCCAAATTTTGTAGACATGCCAACTATACAAATACCCACAAAATTATATGAATCAAATCCATATTTTATGGTGAGGATATGAAATTGCTTACCTTTATCATAATTCTTGATGTTTGCACAAATCAGAAGCATCGTTGAGAAAGTAAAATCATTCAGCCTCATCCCCATCATCAATGCTTGCCAACGCATATTGAGAGCCTCTTCATCTTTCACATTCAGAGCATACCCTGCAACCATATAGCTCCACAAAATCACCACATTCCATTCAGGAATATTGTCATAATATCTCACAACAAGCAAACAAAGGCATGTCAGCATTAAAACATCTCATTCCCTTCTTGCTTTTCCTCAATAAATGTTGGTTTTATTTCTCACATCGAATTTCCCAAGTTCACCTGGACAACTAGTGCTTCATGCTTGCAAGGATATTTGAGCCATTTCATCTCCACCACATCCACAACAATGAAAGAAACCATGAATAAAATAAAAACACAATAGGTAATCAAGAAAAGCATAGAAGGAAACAAACATGAAGGTCTAAACATTGCTGCCATTCTGGAGGTGGGGCAGGTGGTTCTAGAAGCATGGGCTCACATGCGAAGGGAGTGGATGATGCACTAATAGGAAAAGTCCTTCGCCCGCCCTTCCTGTAAAAAACCATCATATCCTGTTCCAGATCCTTCAGTGAAAGTTTAAAATCAAAAAACCCCAAATGGGAGCCGAAGCAGATCCTGCACGGGTGTTTTTGAATGCTAATGAGCTAGTACATGGGTGTTTTTGAATTCTACATTTTTTTATTTGTTTATTTTCATATTTTATATTTTGTGTTTTGTTTTGTTTTTTTTATTTTGCATATTTATCTTTTTTTTAGTTTATTTTGGGTTTTTTTATTTGCATATTTTTTATTTTGTTGCATTTTAAATTAATTATAGTTAAACAACTCTATGTTTTTAATTTAGTGTAGTTTAATTTAATTTAACTAGGATTTTGTCATAATTTGTATTGGTATCATTGCTTATAGTGAGATCCTATACATAAGTCCCTTCAAGGAAAAACATGATGATGATGACGATGATGATGGTGATGATCATCATGATGACAATGAAGACAGTGAAGATGATGGTGATGATGAAAACAACGACGATGATCATCATCATCATTTTCATCATCGCCCTCATCATCACCATTATCCATCATCATAATTTTCATCATCTCCCTCATCATCTTCATCATGGTCATCATCTTCATCACCACCACCACCATCATCATCATCTTCATCATCAACAACATCATCATCATCATCATCCTTGTCATGTTCATCCTCATGCTCATCCTCATCCTCATCTTCATCATCATGATCATGATCGTCATCATCATGATCTTCATCATCATCATCATTTTCGTCATCATGATCCTCATCCTAGTCATCGTCGTCGTCGTCGTCCTCATCATCATCATCATCATCATTATCATCATCTTATTCTTTGGCATCATCATCATCGTCATCATCATCATCATCATCATTATCATGATCATTATGATGATGACAATGATGATGATGATAATGATGAAGATGATAATGATGATGATGATGACGACGACGAAAATGAAGATGATGACATTGATGGTGATGACGACGATGATGATGATGATGACCATGATTATGATGATAATGTTGAATATGATGATGAATACGATGATGATCAACATGATGATGATGATGATATTGAAGATGATGCTGATATCAACGATGATGAAGATGTTGATATTGATGATGATGATGATGATGATGATGAAGATGGTGATGTTGTTGTTGATGATGATGAAGATGGTGACGTTGATGGTGATGATGATGACAGTGATGATGATGAATTTGAAGATGATGATGATGATGATGACGAAGATGATGATGATGATGGTGGTGATGATTATGAATATGATGATGATGATGAATATCATGATATTGATGATGATGATGATGATGATGATGACGAAGATGATGATGATGATGATGACGATGAAGATGATGATGACGATGAAGATAATGATAATTATAAAAATGATGATGAGGACGATGATGATGATGACAACAATGAAGACAATGACATTGATGGTGATGATGATGATGATGATGATGACGATGATAATGATAATGATGAAGATGATGATGAAGGCGACGATGATCAACATGATGATGAAGATGAAGATAAGTGTATAAGAGCATATTTTTTATTATACATGAATGGATGCATATAAAATGCATAAAGTGAGATGGTGCATAATTGATATTCGAAACACATTGGTGCATATATCATGTAAAGAGAAACGATGTGTATATGTCCTAAAAAAAACATTGGCTCATACATTATGTAAAAGAGCACTAATGGGTAAAATACTTTGTTATCTTAGTTCAAGGAAATGTAAAAGATACACCAACTATTTGAAATAATAGAATGTGTATGGTTCACTGATGAACTTTTCCACACCACGGATATGCAAATGCTATTTATTATTTTTACAAATTTTCAATTACTCATTAGAAAACCATTTTTTTATAATAATATTTTTTTATATTTGTTTATCTCAATTGGATATAAGAGCCGATTAAACTTTTGTTCATTTTAACCATGAAAATCATTCATATAATTAAATTTGAATTAATTATCTACAAATCATATATTTTTAAAGTAAAATTTATTTTTATTTCTTAATTATTGTGCTTGGATAAGCACGTTGATTACACCTTTGTTTATAGTCACAATGTACATCATTCATATATTTAATCAATAACGTAAAATTTTGTGACATTAGAGAATCCGATAGATGAAGAACCCATTTTATTATATAAGAATAAGAAACCAAAAATTGGGACATCATACAAGTCCACGATAATTAAAATTTCATTTTTACATTATTACAATTATTCATAACTTATGATTATTTATATAATATATGATACAATTTGAATGTGATTTTCATTGATCTCAAAGGATTTCAGTGAATGACAAAAGGATAACCAAAGACATGATGGCAGGGTAATCTCAGTGAAAGAAAAAGGAATGAAAAAGGAATTAATGACATGGAAATTATGATGATAAGGCATGTATGGTGAGGCTGGAAAGACACATAATGGTGTTCTGGTGCTATCAAGAAGTCAGTGTTGTAATTTGACATCATTCTAGAAAAATATGTCAACTTTGTGAAACTTTGGAAATTGACCAAGTATCAAAAAGTAGTCAAAACTACTCTAAGAGAATGCCCGCTAAATTCATGGTTTGAATCAAATTCCCACACCATCATATCAGGCTATAGCTTGTTGAACTGGATATATAGCCATGGTCTCAGTTTGCCTTAATCATTTCTAAGGAGAAAGTTATAAGTTTGCCAAAATAGGGTTTCAGGATAAACCTTGGAGAAATTCTTGGACATGGCTAAGTGTTGGAAAACTGGTCCAGGTGGCCTTTGATCCATGACATTTGATAAATTTATTTTCACAAGCAAAACCCTTGGTGGACATTTCCAAACGACCTCTCAAAATCATGTTCTCAACACTTAGGCCATTTTCTTATGTTTCTCAATATGCAAAATAGTATTTTTCTTACTTTTGGCAGATTGATATTTTGCATATGTGCCCATTGTAAGTCAGCATGAAAGTATGGATGGATAGAAATTTGAAAAAATAACAAATCCATGCCAATTTATGAACCTATTGACATACACCCAACATCTGGTAGGCATTTGAAAGTGGTCTTCCAAATTGCTTATTGACACTTAGACAAATTTCTTCAAACCCTAAGTCACCAAGGTGATTTTATTTTTTTCATCAAAATTGGAGAGTGATACATCCACAATGTGAGGAATATAATACTGACTCAACCATGCCAATATTCTCTCCTTCAACCTCATCATCTAACCTTAGCGGGCATTTTACTGGGATAGCGCAAATGAAGGTGAGAGGCACTTTTGGCAGACTGATATCTTCCTCCTTAGAGACTCTTTGGGAAATATTAAACCATGGTTTGATGCAAAAACCAACATACTAGATACTATCACTTTCATATAATTTTTTGCATCAACCTATGAGAGGTGGCACGCATTTCCTTGAAGCCACTTAGGCATATTTTACCAATAATTCCATACTTAGACAATTTGTCCAAAACCTAAGGTTGATTTTTCATTTCACCCAAAACCTGAACTAATGATACTAGATTATGTATTACACCTTACTGAGCACACCTATTCTTATTTCACTCCTAGACTCATCTTCGTTTGCCCTAAGCGGGCATTTTACTGAACTTTGGTGTAAGACTACCTGAAACCTTGTTTTGGTAGATCCATATATTCTTCCTCAAGCATTATTAAACCAATGTGAGAACATGGTCAGGTAGAAAAAACATACACCTACAGGATTACCATGTGGTGTGGTCATTTTCTTCAACCCACAAATTATTGCAGGCATTTCCCTAGAGCAATTCTGACTAATTTGACAAAAAATCCTTCTTTCGGGAGACCTGTAACTTCTTCTTCAAGGAGTTTTTCTGAGAACCAGGGGCATTGTCAAATAGATATTTCAAAAAAATATGGGGTGGAAGGTCATGGTGGGAATTTTCTTCTTCTTATGAATTATGGTGGTAATTTTCATAAGGCAGCTACTTTAGGGCAGTTTTTCAACACTTGGTCAAAATCCCCAAATTATCATATCGTTACCAACTACTACCAAGCCCCTGGAATCAGAGAAAGGGAAATAACATTTTCCATCTCCCGTCGCCTCTAATGTTTCTATAAACTGAGCAAGCTTCCTTGCATTTTCATTCATAGTGAAAAATCCTTGTAGTGACAAGCAATTGTCTTAGCTACACCATACCAAATAGTAAGTTGTCAAATACATTAGATATAAGTATATTTATAAATGCAGTACTATATACCAATTTCTATAAAGAAAAACATGAATACTATGATCTATAGTATTTTCATTGATGACAACATTAATGACAATCATTTTGGAAAAATATGGTAATTTGGTGAAAAACAAGAAAATGACCAAGTATGGGGAAATTAGTAAAAATTGCCTTAGGGAAATGCACGCCATAATTTATAGGATAATATGAATGCCTGCACCACATGGGGGTCCTGTAGACTACTGTTTTTCCTACCTAAACATGTATTCATTTTGTCCTGAAAGTGCCCGAGGGAGAAGTTATGGACTTGCCAAAACATGGTTTGTGCCAGAGCAACCAAAAATGGCTAAGTAGCCTCAGAAAGATGCCCACCCTAAATTATGGGTTAGAGTAAATGCCCGCTGCACATGGGGGTCTTGTAGTGTGTTGGTTTGTCTACCTAACCATGATTTTATTTCTCCGTAAGCATTTCTGAAGAAAAAGTTGAATCTGCCAAAATGAGGTTTCAGAATAAATTTTGGAGAAAGTCCTGAAAATGACTGAGTGTTGGAAAATTGCCTCAGGTAGCCTTAAGAAAATTCCTACCACAAATTGTTTGTTGAATAAAATGCCCGCACCATATGGGGGTCTTGTAGATTGATATTTGACCTACCTGACCATTTCTTCAGACTGTCTTGGAAGTAGCTGAGGAAGATGTTATGAACCTGCCAAAACAGTGTTTTAGGCAGATTGGACCAGACTAAGAAAATTATCTAAGTGTTGGAAAAACTGGCTCATGTGGCCTTTGGAAAAGACCCAGCGTACCTTGTAGGTTTATGATAAAAATTATCTGAATCTATAAGGGTACATTTTTTCTAAGGCCTTGATAGAGGAATTCAACAATCAATGGCACCAACATCGGGTTACATAAAGGGCTTGGTGCTCTTGATTAAGTGCCAATCCCATTCCTTGATACATGATAGAATCCAATCAAATGACTATATTCTTGCCAATCCTGGAATCCTTTATATTGTTAAGTCTGTTGAATTTTGAATGGAGTATGAAATTCTACTTTCTCCATATGAAGTCTGATGAGGTTGGAAACTTTCTCAAACATACTAGAACAGTTAGTGGTAATGTTAAAAATTTAAGTAAAAGGATAGAAAAGGAAAGATATAGGAAATGTCAACTTTTACAAGCATTTTTGGTCAAGTCTAGTAAAAAACTGAGTCAAACCAAGTCAAAATAGGTGGATGTAGAGAAGAAAACATGTTGTATGGACATTGGTATGGCATGGAAATTATTTTCC